>PVJH01006237.1:0-33677 GCA_004026705.1 Nesogale talazaci
GCCCACCCTGAGGCCCTGCTGGAGCTGGAGCCTCAGCATGTTGTGGGCACCGAGGAGGCCGCCCTCAGCCGGCCGCTGGCTGACCAGCCCCTGGGAGCCGACGAAGGTAAGCAGGCAGCTGTTTCCACGCAAGCCGAGTCCTGGCTGCTCCCCTTGACTGAGAGTCTGCTGTGTGGATGGGATGGTGGGTCAGGGCCAGGCCCCAGTGGAAGGGGTAGGATGACCCCGTCAGCACCGCCTGCCTGCAAAGTCACCACCTTGCCAGCTGCCGGCTCGCCCATGGAGAGTAATGGCCCTGTAGGCTAGTGCAGGCCCTCAGGCTTCACAGCACATGGGAGGCTGGTGGGGTGCAGACCAGGAGCTGAGTGGGCGGATGGGTGGGCACATGCCCAGCCTCCAGTGCCAGTTCCCCTGTGTCGGCAGGCCCTCCGCAGGTGCTCAGGGCCTTGGAGTCTGGCCTGCATGGTGGTCTGCTGGCCTCCTGCCTTTTCCAGGGCTCTGTGGGAGTCCTGTACGCCCTCTGCTCTGGTGCCAGCCACCAGGCTGCGCCTTGAGAACTGGGAGGTGGTGCCCTGCAGCTCAGTGAGGCGTGGGTCATAGGACAGAGAGGTGCGGTGCAGGCCCTTGGCCACTGCCTGGGGAGCTCACAGACTCCCCGAAGTCCCTTCCTCCAGGAAACGGGTCTCAACCTGTGAGTTCCAACCCCTGTGTGGGGGAAGGACCCTCTGCCAGGGACCGCCCAATTCATAACGGTGACAGGTAGGAAGTAGCAGCGAAAATAATGGTTGGGGGGTCACCACCACATGAGGAGCCGTATGAGAGGGTCTCCGCGTTGCGAAGGGTGAGGGCCGCTGCTCGAGGTCTTCCTCCGCACCCAGGGACCATCTGATTGGCAAGGGTTAGGAGTCTGCCAGGCCCCTCTGTTGGCAGAACTGTTGCTGGCTCACACCCTGCTCGGCACAAGCAGGGCTCGCCAGACCCAGCTGACCCGCCCACCTCCCTCCTCTCCGTAGACGGCTTCGTGGCTCCTGCGCATCCGCTCCAGGGGCACATGGACCAGTTTGAGCAGCAGCCCCCCGCCCCGCAGGCCTTCGAGCCGGCAACCCTGCCGCAAGGTCAGTGGGCCCCAGAGGCACTAGCTCTTTCCCTCGATGCTGGGACTCTGCTGTGGACTTGGTCTATTTTGTCACCAGCTCATCTTGTCTGGGGAGGGAGGTAGACAAGCATTGAAAGCCCCGTGTCGGTGGCTGCACTCGGGCACACTGTGGTCTCTGGGCGCTCTGGCTGGCCACAGCACCCAGCACGCCATGGGGGAAGGTGGTGTCTGCTGCGGGAGCCGAGGAGGGGTCCTGGAGACAGGCTCTGTAACATTTGGCAGAGCTCATTGCTTTTTTTCTGCACCAGGCTTCACCGTGACAGACACGTACAGCCAGCAGACTCAGTTCCCCCCGGTCCAGCAGCTGCAAGACTCCAGCACACTGGAGTCCCAAGCCCTCTCCGCCAGCTTCCACCCACAGAGCCTGCTCCCGGTCCCCGGCCCCGACACAGTCAGCGTGGTGAGCCTCCCCAAAGGGGCCACTTGCCCACTTACACCTTCCTGGTAATGTGTGGGGTGGGCCTTGGCTGCCAGCTGCAAGGTTGGCAGCTCAAACTCCCCAGCAGCTCCCCAGCAGCAAGATGAGGCTGGCTGTGCCTCTAAAGACCTAGGTGAGCTCACGATGGGTTGGAGCGGGTGGTCTCTGGGTTTGGAGTGAGTGGCGTTGTGCTCATTGCGGGGCGGGGAGTGTCTGTCATCCAGGTAGAAGCGTCCGTGCTCGGTGCCGCCACCTCTCTTCTTACTTGGCTCTCGAGAGCTCAGTGGCTAAGGCTAAGTCCCCTCTGGGCTAAGGGCGCAGTCGCACAGTCTGAGGACCCATGAGACCGAACTGGAGCGGGAGGCCTTGTCCTGCTGGAAGTAAATGCTCCAGCGTAGTCTCCTTGGAGACATGAAAGGTTTTGTCTTGGTTTTTAGCTTTCCTGTTTGTGTTGTCACCTTGTCACTGTTGAGCACTGAGGAGAGTGGCCACCCCACCGTTTGTGGTCTCTCCCCATGCCCATGGCCCATCTGAGCAGTGGCCTGGGCTGGCACTGGGATGCTGAGTGCCCATCCCATCACTTGGGCAGAGTGCAGAGAGGGGTGGGACAGGTAAGAGTGGGCAGTGTGTCCTGTCGGTAAGCCCGGAGCAAGCCCGGCTCTGCAGAACTGACCTGACTTGTGTCACACTCCTGGGCCTGAGCACCTGCTCTGGCACATGGGTGCTGGTGTGTACATGAACCGTGGCGGCCACCTGCTGCTCCTGGGGCTGGCGGGGTGTGGGTGTGGGTGGGGTCTTCCTGAACTGTCTTCACCATCGTGGACTGACCGCCGGCAGGAAAGCTAGTGCCTTCTGGGGCCTGGGAGACGGGGCTGCCTTGCTCGGCCCTGGGGTGGCACTGGGCACCAGGCTGTCCCATGGGTGGAGCTCTTGCAGTCACTCCCAGAAGCTCCACTCTACTCTCCCCATTTCAGACCACCCGTCTGATCCAGGAGCAGCCTCCAGAGGCGGTGGACCTGCCGCCACCACCCCCACCACCCCCGCCACCACGGAACCAGTTCCTGGAGGACAGTGAGGACCAGGGCCGGCGCTCTTACAGGTGGGCTGGGGGCTGAACCACAGCCGTCTGTTTCTCAGTACGTGCGCTTCAGTCACCCAGTCCTGCACGCACTTAGAGCACGTGTGCTGGAACCTACCCCAAGTCCCCAGAGCAAGGGTTTCCAACTTTTTCAACAGGCCGCCAGTTCACTGTCCCTCAGACTGTTGGAGGGCTGGACTGTGTTGTGTTTTTTTTTTTTTTTTTTAAGAAAAACCACTATGAACAAATTCACTGTGGGCCTGGGATGAGTTGGTTGTTAAGCAGGACAGCAGCGGCAGCAAAAACACCCGGCAGCTGGATAAATGTCCTCGGAGGGCCACATGTAGCCCATGGGCCGTAGTTTGAGGACCCCTGCCTGCAAGGAGCAGCAGGTGACTCTCCTGCTCAGTTCCCCTTTCCAAGTGACGGCTGCCCCACTAATTCTGCTCATGTTTGGACGGTGGCCATTGCATTCTGGAAGGACCCTGGCCCAGCCTCCTCTCCTGTCCACCAGCAAGCACAGTGGACCTGAACGGAGAGGAGGCGCTGATGGACTCTCAGAGCGACCCTTGTATGTCAGAGAGAAGTGGGCCCTAGCCCACGGCACGCCCCTAGTTGTGCTGTGTGAGCCTGGTGTTGCCACCTCTCCGTGGAGGGTCTGCCTCTGTTCACTGACCCGCCACTCCCTGCACGCTGCCCTCCTTCAGGCTGAGTAACAAACGTAGCTGTCTGCACCTGGAAGGAGTTCTACTCTGTCTAGTCTCCACGGAGGGGAAGCCCACTCAGTTACAGACTGCTCAGCATTTCTCTGGGGAAATCTGTTTGGTGAAGAGCTTTTTAAGAACAGAGTTTATTAACTGACACTGCTGGGTTCTGAGCGACTGATGGTGCTCCTGAACCCACGACCTGCGACCGACAGCGAGAAGATCACCCTGGCCGAGTTTCCTTCCTGGTCTGTTAGCCCTGGGGGCTTGTTGGGGGCAGGACACATTTCAGTGCTCAGCTTGTGGGTAGGCATGCCGCGGCCCAGGCCCCAGGCATCTGTCTGTGTGGACACCAGGCGCCCTGTGTCTTGCTGCATGGATCATATCTCAGCAAAGCACACGGCACCTGTAGCTGCATGCCTGTCACTCGCTCAGCGCTGAGGCGGAGAGGACGAAGAACGTCTCCTGTCCTCTCTGCCGTCACAGCGCCGCTGAGCAAGTCTGACCTCTCCGGCCATGTCTGCAGGTGTGACTACTGCCACAAGGGGTTCAAGAAGTCCAGCCACTTGAAGCAGCATGTGCGCTCCCACACCGGAGAGAAGCCCTACAAGTGCCGGCTCTGCGGGCGAGGCTTCGTCTCCTCGGGGGTCCTCAAGTCGCACGAGAAGACGCACACAGGTACTGCCCGCCTCCCTGGGCGCCCTCGGCTGAGCACGCCAAACATGTGGGGTGGGCTCAGCTTGGGGCCACGTGTGTGCGTGAACCCGTGCCCTGTTCTCTGGGTGAGCGCCTCCTGCCCCAGTGCTCTGTGGGCACTTGCACAGCTTCCCTGCAGAAGCGTCTACATCCTCTGCGTTTTGTTCTTAAGCCGTGAGAGGCAGCTGCTCTGGGGGTCCTGGTTTCATCAGAGATGGGATCCACAGCACTTCTCCCATTTTGGGGGACCTCTGCTGCCCACCCTGGCTCTGGTCCTTTGGCATGTGTTCTCCCTGAGGCAATTAGTCTTTGTAGACAGGCTCCCTTGCATAACACCTTGCCCCCCTAAGAGCAGGAGCGCTGAGTCCCCAGGCAGTCTTAGGCTCTGCACCTACGTGTATGCATCTCCGCCAGCTTCTGGGTGACAGTGATTCGAAGGCTGGGACCTGGTCTCCGGCTCCTGTGACCCTGCTCTGTACCCTAGGGGTGAAGGCTTTCAGCTGCGACATCTGCAGCGCCTCATTCACCACCAACGGCAGCCTCACCAGACACATGACCACGCACCTGAGCATGAAGCCCTACAAGTGCCCCTTCTGCGAGGAGAGCTTCCGCACGACCGTCCACTGTAAGAAGCATATGAGGAAGCACCAAGCGCCGCCGCCTGCCGTGCCCGCCAGCGGCGAGCCAGGAGGGGCAGGTACGGGCCAAGATGCAGGGGTGGCAGCCAGTGCTGGGGGCCCGAGCCCAGGTCGGAGTCCGCTGTCCTCCGGCTGACATGGGTTTGCCGTGGCCGCCGTCATGGTTGCCGCCCAGCTCTCAGTGTCTCCTTTGCTGGGCTGCTGGACACCCGTTGTTTACCTTCCTCGCTGCCGCCCCGACTTCCCAGAGGCCACGTGGGCTCTTTTCCCCACTGCTCGCTCAGCCTCCCCCGGCCGCTGGCCTGCTCTTGCCTGTGTTGCACGAACGAGCAGCAGTGAGGGTTGCTTCTCTGCCTCTGTGTTCACGCCATCCTCACTCCGTTAGCTGGCGTCTCCATTTTCCTTCAAGGTGCTTAGTGATCTCTGCGGGCCCGACCCCCTCTGTTTGCTTCCTCATGGCAAAGGCTCATGGCAGAGGCTGCGTGGCCTCAGGGTCATGCGCCTGCCCTCCTTACTGAGAAAGCAAGCATCTCTGTACGTATGTGAGTGGGCTTCAAGGGCTGGGAATGTGAACGGAGAGGTCGTGGGGCTTTGCCACAAACTTTGTGAAGTCCTTGGTGCGTGCCTGTGCCTGTGTGACCCTGCGAGTGTGCGTGTGAGTGTGTGTACGAGTGTGCGCGCGTGCACGAGCGTGTGCTGCTGGCCCACCACGAGGTCACTGCTTCAGGAGGACGTAGAGCTGACGTGCTCCCTCCCCTACGATCTGCCCGGGGTGGCTGCCCTGAGCTGGAGCTGACGGTGGCAGAGGCTTGGGTTGGCCATGTCTGTGGTTAATGCTGTGCTCTGACACCACCCCCCCCGCCCCGCCTCCGCCTGTGGGTCATTCTGAAGGTGGTGTGGCAGCCTGGGGCTTTACCGTGCAAACGTGTGCTGCTCACCAGCAGACCCTCTGGAAGAACTTGGTCACAGCCCCAGCTCTCCAGTCGCTGGCCTTCAGGGCAGACGTGGGGAGGGTCGGTGTCTGTGAGTCAGGAGGTAGGGTTTCATCTAGACCAGCAGTTCCCAAGCTGTGGGTCGCGACCCCTTTGGGGGTCGAATGACCCTTTCAAAGGGATCACTTGATTCATAACAGTGGCAAAACTACAGTGATAAAGGAGCAATGAAAACAGTGTTACAGTTGGATGGGAGGGGTCCCCCCACAGGAGCTGTAGGAGAGGGTCGCAGCATGAGGAAGGTGGAGAACCCCTGATCTAGATGCTGCGTGTGTTGTTTACAGTAGGAATTTCCCCTCAGAGGTCCCATTTATTAGACGTATGATCTTTTAATTGGGGTCTCATCTGTCCTTTTGGGGGGCTTGTTTCCCGGCAGCGGGTATTCAGTTGGGCGCTGCGGCTGTGCCTGAGGCAGGCACCAGGAGCTGCGCCCTCACAGGCCCGTGTCTCCTCCAGACGTCTACCTGGAGGAAGAGGAAGACTGCCCCGAGAGGACCCTCTCTCGGAAGTCTCGGCCCGAGGTCATCACCTTCACAGAGGAGGAGACGGCACAGCTGGCCCGGATCCGGCCCCAGGAGAGTGCCACCGTGTCCGAGAAGGTGCTGGTGCAGTCGGCAGCGGAGAAGGACCGCATCAGCGAGCTGAGGGACAAGCAGGCAGAGCTGCAGGCAGAGCCCAAGTACGCCAACTGCTGCACCTACTGCCCCAAGAGCTTCAAAAAGCCCAGCGACCTGGTCAGGTGAGGGCCTCGGAGGCTGTCCTGGGCGGCTGTGCTCTGGGGGCCACGATGGGCCGGGCACTCCCCGGGCCCCAAGCCAGAGTCCTCCGGACACATCACGTGCTGGGAAGCTGCTGACAGCAGGGGCCTGGAGGACAAATGGTGACTTCAAGCACTGACCCCCCAGCCCGAGGGAGGTGGACGTGAGTGTGTGTGCGCACAGAGGGGCTCCCCAGGCAGTGTCTCGTGGGCCGAGGGTGTGTGGAGGCTGTAGCTCTGCTGCCCGCCCTCCTGGTTCTGTTGGGAGGCGGCACGGCCCTTGGCCGGCCCAGTGTGGCAGGCTGTGCTCACTGCTGGGGGCTGCCCAGTGACTGGCCTCTTGGGGCTCTGACACAGGCCGTCATGGTCCCTCGGTGAGTGTGCTCCCTAGCTCTTGGCATGACTGGTGCCGCCCCCCGTCTGGTGGCCCTTTGTGCTTCTGTAATTGCCCACCCACTGTCTGCTTTCCTGCCGAGATTCACAATGTTTAAATTTCACTGTTGAAGAACTTTTTATTGTGAATTAAGTGGAGGGAATTATGTTTCAGATCAAGTCACCATCCCCGTTCAAACCACTCCTCAGTCCGCCCCACCCTGATTTCTCATCTCCTCCTTCTGCCCGCCCCCTCCTCCAAGTCCATCCATCCTGCCACCCACCCAGTCTGCTGTCCTCTTCTCCCCACTCCCCCACCCCCGCACTGCAGCCTCGGTCTCATCTCCTTCAGTGTCTGTCTCACACCAGTGTCCTCCAGTCCGTCCACATCCTGTGTGGCCCCCACTGTCTCTAAGGGCATGGAGTCCGCACTGGGAGCATGGACCAGAGAGCCTGTGTGTATGTTTCTGCTCCCATGTGTGTGGACAGTGGGCCCAGGGCAGGATAGTCAACGTGTGCTCTGCCTCTGTTATGGCCTCACTTCTCTGAGGGCTGTGAAACCCCTATCCTCAGTTGTTGGAGGTGGTGCCCTGCTGCTTTCCAAGGGGGTGTCCATATTCATAGGACCAGTCCCCCCCCAGCCCTCCTTAGCAGTGCGTGGGGGTCCTCATGCCCACACTCTGTCCAACATCTGTTGCTCCCTGTCTCTTTGAACCAGGCTGTTGACCGAGGCTTGGCTTGTGTTCCTTGTTGTTTCCCTCCTGACTGTGAAAGAAGGATTCCTTCTTGTGCCAGATGGCCACGAGCAACCTCAACTATCCCACTCCTTTTCTTTTGTCTGGAGTCTTTGGTTGTCTTTTAGGTTTGGTTTGGTGCTTAGGTTTTTTGAAGCAGCAGAACTTGAAGTTTTTCTGCATACTTGATTGATACGTATGTTGAAACTCTCTGCCGGCAAGGTGGTTCTGACTTTGAACCAAGGGACACAGTCGAGCTGCCCTATGCGGTCAGGGGCTGTCAGTCAGTCAATCTTATGGGAATCAGAGTACCTCACTGGAGCAGCTGGTGGGCGCGGACCCTGGTGTTCTGATGAGCATTGCCCAGGGCGCGATGACTGACATGCTCACAGACGTGAGCGGGGAGGGGTTTCCCCTTGTCGAGGAAGGCCAGTCTGACTTGTGGTGTCCCAACAGGCACGTGCGCATCCACACCGGGGAGAAGCCCTATAGGTGTGACGAATGCGGGAAGAGCTTCACCGTCAAGTCAACGCTCGACTGCCACGTGAAGACACACACAGGTAAGCTGTTGCAGAGGCCGCCGTCGCCCCCTCCCGGGCATTTTGCAGGCACACATCCCCAGGGCAAGCGCAGGTGGGTGGTCAAGGCTTACGTTTGTGCCGTCCTCTATGCCAGAGCTTCAAGGCTTCCCTTAAAACAGCTCCCTCGGGCAGAAGATGGGTAGGCAGGCCCCTGCTGAGCCCTGTGGGCTGGCAAACCCACTGAGGGGTCCCCACCCACTTGCTGATGAAGACAGACCCCACAGCTTTCCCTCCATCTCCCCTGCATGGAGGAACCCCACGTGAGCAGGTGCAGGCCTCAGCCCCCCGCCTTGCCTTGCCCAGCAGCCTGACCCAGCAGCTAGGAGGGCAGGCCTGGGCGCCTGCCAGGCCTGGGTTCTAGCAGTGATGTGTCTGATGGTGTGTCTCTTACTCATATGTACCTGTGGACAAGCAATAATCCCCCTCACTAGGTCATGAATGTACCCCAACATCTAAGTTCCCCACAGCTACTGTGTCCAGCCAACTCAGGTCCATCACCCTGTCATGAGGGCCCGCCCACACAAGGTCCCCGGTCCTTCTCTCAGTTCAGAGTGGTGAAGGAGAGAAGCAGATGCCTCTGGGCACTGACTGTGGCTCACACACTGGCCTGGCTGCCTCAGCGGGTCCACAAGTCTGTCTTCCTGGGAACCATCCACCCCAGAGGGCTGTCCGCAAGCCTCACCCACCTTCACGCCCTCAGACCTGCTGCCCCAGGGAGGTCAGGCAGTGCTGGGGTTGGGGGGGTGGGGGTGGTTGTGTCTCCTGGGCAAGTTCAGTAGTGGGCAGTGTCCAGTCAGGTCAGGGATAGCCGCCATTCCTGGGGAACCTGGGTCAAGGGAAACCGAAACTGGTCCTGGTGGAGTCTGGGTTGGGACATTGGGACCCTGGGTGGTGCCTGTGGTCTCCCCGGCTCTTGGCCCCATGCCATTGTCCGCGGTGCTCATCTGTGTTGCTGGCTGGTGCTCGGGGCCCACCTGGCAGCGTGGCATGGACTCGAGCTTCAGGGAGACGTGCGCCATGTTTGGATGTGTGCTGAGCCCCTAGGAGCGAGTGCTGTCAGGCCTCAGGCAGTGACATCAGGCCGGTGCTGCAATCTCAGCCCTTGGAGCAGCAGGGTCCTGGTGGCTCGCTGGCCCAACGCTCCCTGAGCCCCCTGCCCCTTCCTGCAGGTCAGAAGCTCTTCAGCTGCCATGTTTGCAGCAACGCCTTCTCCACCAAGGGCAGCCTGAAGGTGCACATGCGCCTGCACACGGGTGCCAAGCCCTTCAAGTGTCCGCACTGCGAGCTGCGCTTCCGCACGTCCGGCCGCAGGAAGACACACATGCAGTTCCACTACAAGCCGGACCCTAGGAAGGCGCGGCGGCCGGTTCCCCGGGGCAGCCCCGAGGGGCTACAGCCTGCCAGCCTGCTCAGCCCCACCCCCTCAGACCCCAACGTGCTGATCATGAACCACTCTGTCCTCACGGGCCAGTTCGACCAGCATCTGCTGCAGCAGGGCCTGGTGAGCCAGACCATCCTGCCTGCCTCCATGTCTGGTGAGTGCTGGGGGGGCGGGGCGGGAGTGGGGCCGTGCTCTCAGGCTACCCTTGTCTGACTTCATGAGTCACTGCCATGGCTCAGCCTGTGGGCCTGGTGGGCTTCAGTGACCTCTTCCTCACCAGGCCCCTCACAGTTTTAGCTGCGGGTGCTCATGCCGAGGGCCCTCCCCTCCATTGAGTGTGGGTGTGGTTGGGGGTGGGGGTCCTGGCTTTGCTGGGCCTCGCAAACATCGAGTATTGAACTGGGGTCAGGCGGGGGCAGCCTGCCTGGGTGAGCCTCTCGACACCATCTCGGACAGCAGGCCTGGCTCTGGGTCTCTGCACGGCCCAGGCTGCTGTGTAGGCAGCTGGCTGCAGTCATGTGGCTGGCTGTGCCCTGGGGGCCAGAGACGCTGGACAGCATGCCCCTGTCATTCGTCACACAGGCAGTCATAGCAAATGGTTCTCGGGTGCCTTGGTGGCCTTCCCTGCCGTGCTGACCCTGCCACTTGGCTTAAGCCTGGGCTGATCAGTTTATCTCTTCCCATCTGTGCTGCTGGGGGTGTTGGCAGTGGACCGTGTTGGTCTTAGGGACCAGTGAGTGATCTCTGATCCTGGGGACCAGAGATAGCAGGGTGATGATGTGTCAGTCCAATGCCTGACCTCCTTACAGAGTCTGGGGAGGGGGGCGCCCCTGAGCTCCTCAGACCTCACAAAGGGAGAAGGGGTGTCCAGCTCCACTGCAGCCCAAGCCCAAGCCCAGACCTCCACCCTCCCGCCTCCGTTCTCCTGCTCTGACACCGCCTGCCCCACAGCACTCTCCCTTCTGTCCTACGCATTCCTTGAAGTGCCCACACAGACTCACAGACAAGACAGCAGCGAGGGGCGCTCACAGGGCACCCCAAGCCAGTCTGACTGAGGGCCACGGGCCCACGGCAGCACCTGTCTCAGCCTGTAGCCGAGTCTCACCTGTCTTTGGCCTTGTGGCCCCGTGGCTTCTGTTTCCTTCCATGGCCCAGGAGACCAGCCCACTGCTCATTCTGATGGTCTCCTTGCCCTGACCTCGACCTCTGGTCTCCATGTGGTCTGGCTGCTGCCACCCCTACCACTCCAGGTCACCCCCCTTGGTGGCTCTTCCTGCGTGACGGTCCCAGGAATTCTCTCCTGGCCTCTGGATCGCCTCGTTCTTGCAGCCAGAGGAGTGGCAAGACAGCCAGTCCCCGAGTTAGCATACGTGCATGGCCCAAGCAGTAATGAAGAGCCTGTGAAGAAGTCCCCTCGGCCACTCGAGCCATGTCTCCGCCGTCTCCTAGAACGAGAGGGTCTTCCTCTCTGTGGGTTTTCTGCTTTGCTGAGCACGACATGGACTGGTCTGTCCACGGACAGGAGCTGAGCGAGTCTCGCCGTCCTCACTTCTAAGGGGCACTCTGGTCCTATTTGCCGGCTCAGCCAGGGGTTTATGCGAGCCTCGCCAGCACCACAGTCCTAAGGCTGCCGGTCCTAGTCCAGGTCCGGTTGTCACATGCACGAGGGAGTGAGCAGCCCACGGCTGGCTCAGGGTGCCCCAGCGCTCAGCTGCACTGCCTCCGAGGCGCTGCCTCTCCTGCTTCTCAGTCCCACTCCGCTCAGTGAAGTCCCGGCAGTGTGACGTGGAGGTCCGAGGTGCAAGACTCCAACGTGTTCAGACATCCCTCCAAAATGGGCATTTCAGATTTAAGAATGTGCCCTTCCTTGGACCTTGCTTTTGCCAGCTGGTGGGGACTTGACGGTGTCACTGACAGACGGCGGCCTGGCCACCCTGGAGGGCATCCAGTTACAGCTGGCAGCCAGCTTGGTCGGACCCAATGTCCAGATCTCCGGAATCGATACCTCCAGCATCAACAACATCACCCTGCAGGTGTGAACCCCATCCCACCCCATGCGGCACCAGTCTCCACAGAGTCCGGCGACCAGTGCAGACCCCGTGCCACTGTGTCTGTCCACTGTGCTTTGCAGATTGATCCGAGTCTCCTGCAGCAGACTCTGCAGCAAAGCAGTGTGCTCACCCAGCAGCTCACGGGAGAGCCCAGCCCAGCCCCGCAGAGCGGCTCGCTTCAGGCCCCAGACGGCGTGGTCCTCCAGCCTCTCTCAGGCCTATCCCTGCAGCCCTCGGCAGCAGCGGCCAACCTGACCATCAGCCCGCTCTCTGAACAGGACTCCGTGCTGGCAGCCAGTGGCAGTGGTGAGGATCGTGCCCCCTGGTACTCGGTCACACGCCCCGGTTTCCCCTATGGCTCGGGCTGGGTCAGCGGTCAGGCAGCTCTCCCCTTCCCTGAGGTTTGGCCAGTGTTTGCCCGAGAATCCCCTTTGCACTGCCTCTTCTGCCTACTCAGAAGAAGTTGCTGGTAGGCCGGAACCTCTGACCTCAGAGAGCAACCAAGTGCTGTAACTGCTCCCTGTACTACCAGGGCCCCTTAGGCGCCGGAAAACCAGGAAAGTAGGCTCAGGCCAGCTGTACTCTCACGGAGACGCTCACCTCAGGCAGAGCAGACTGCCTGCAGCTTTCCTGCACTGTCCACTGCATCAGCCAGCGCACCACCAGGCTCCTGCCTTCCTGCTGCGTCCCGGGCTCCCGTGGGCGCTGATAAGCCCACTCAGCGGGCGGCCCCTCCTGTGGCCTGACCCTCCGCCCAGAGGAGGGTCTCCTCGCACTCCCTGATGCCACCCTTGCTTCCTCCGCCTGCCGACCACAGGGGGCCAGGACCTCTCTCAGGTGATGACGTCCCAGGGGCTCGTGTCCACGTCCAGCGGTCCTCACGAGATCACCCTGACCATCAATAACTCCAGCCTGAGCCAGGTGCTGGCCCAGGCGGCTGGCTCCTCGGCGGCTTCGGCGTCAGGCTCCCCACAGGAGATCACCCTCACCATCTCAGGTGAGTCAGCCCTGCCACCCCCGTGTCTGCAGTCTGCTCCGCACAGATGTTCTCTTAGAACCCACAGGGGCAGTTCTTCTCCGGCCACTTGGGCAGAGAGCGAGTGAGTAGACGTCCCGCCCAAAGCCCAATGCTCCCGTCCCCTTGTGGTCGGCGTGAGGCCTGGCCATCCCAGCATGGCCTCCAGCTCCCAGTGTGGCTCTGCACCTGTGACCAGGGGCCCTCTTACTAGAGCACATTATTGGGCATGAACCACAGGGTCAGGCTTATTGCAGGGCGTCTGCCCTCTGCTCTTGGTGTTGCTGTGTTCCTGTGTTAGCGCTGCATCGGTGGCCTGCACCTGTTTCTTTGACTTGTTTGATGCATGACGTGCTGTTCACGAAGATGGACATTTGGCAGAGATGGGCTCTGTCGTGGTCTGTGTGCAAACCCAAGTGAAAGACGGACAACGACAGGCTGCCCTGAACTCATGCCCCATCCCTCCCCCACTACGCCCCCGTCTGGCCTGGGCAGGGGAAAGAAGGCCTTCCTCGTGGTGAGGTTGCTCAGAACCCAGCTCTGATGGAGACCGACGCAGGCTTGCTGTACTGGCATGTGGTCAGCCGAGGGCAAGGCACACTTTCTCGCCTCTCCTCTGTGAGGCGAGGATTGGGGCAGGACAAGGGCCCAGGGTTCTTATCGCGGAGGGTGCTCAGTGCCCTGGAGCTATCTGGCTAATACCACATTGGGTGGCAGCTTTTTGTTTTGCTTTGTTACAAAGAAAGCATGGTGTCTTTAGGGCGTCTCAACTTTGTTGAGCTGTGGGGAGCACAGGGCCCTGCTGGCGTTGTGGCTGCAGGTGGGCTGATCGTGTAAAGCGGCAGTCTCCGAGGAAGAGAGAGGGCTGTCCTGCTCCCTCCTGCAGAGAGTTGGTCTGGGCAGCTCCCAGGTCCCTCTGCCCTGTCTCGCAGGACTGCGCTCAGCTGACATGGACTCGCTGGCAGTGAGCTTGGTTTTCTGGCAAGAAAAAGAGATGAAGAAACACGTGCAGATGCACAAAGTATCTCTAGTGTAATTCTCCAGCCATACTCAGGCTGACACCCTCCGGTGACTGGGAGCCCTGTCTGTACTTCGAATTTGTCATGGGCTGGACTGTGGGGCCAGTCCGTTTCCCGGGTCGGGCTGTGTGTGCCCTCTCACAGAAGAGAGCAGCGCTTTAAGGATGGGCACCCTTCTGTAAGTGCACCTGCATGTTGTTTCTGTCTGTCACGCTGCGTGTGCCCTGCAGGTCAGGACCTTATCCCGCACAGCTCCAGTGGAGGTGGGGACCTCAACGGTGGCATGCGCCTGTCAGCCCCGCCCATCGGCAGCCCGTCCACAGCCGCCACCCTGACCATCAGCAATGACCAGCTGCTCTCCCAGAGTGCGGCCCTGGGCTCCCCAGGTACAAAGTCTCCACGGCCAGCGGGGGAGGCGGGGAGGAGGGACTCAGCCTCCTACTGACAAGTGCACCCCATCATCACCCCTACGTGAGTGCCGGTCCGAGCCTCTGGAGTTGCCAGCCTGGGGTGGGCAGACGGACAGACTGACAAGCCATTTGGCCAAGATGGCATTCAGTGTGGTCGCAGAGGGCGGGGCTCAGGGTGTTCCCTGCTAGAGGCCTGCAGGATGGGCCCTCTGCCACCAGCTGGCAGTGGAAGCACACAGCTGAAGGTGGGTCTCTGGGCTCCGGAGCTGGCAGGCATAACTGCTGCACGAGAAGTCAGTGGTCCCTATTCTACATTTTTATTAGCACCTGATCCATGAGTTCAGTCTTGTCGGGAAGAGCAGCAGTCATTAGTACCGTGCACCATCACTTGAGAACACCCCTCCCAGCGTTGAATCGCCTGGGGAGTGAGTTGGGCAGTCACAGTCTGTTCTAGTGCCCCCTCCATCCCCTCTCATAGTTGTTCTTGCCAGTCGCCATATTTCCCAGTGTTTTAGACAGAATTCCTCATGTTTGCATAGATGAGGGTGCTGTCAGGGCCGTCTGTCCCACGTGCTGTCCCTGTGTCTGGGTGGCGGTCCCCTGATTCTCTGGGGCCTGGGCCCCCTCTGAGGACCTGTCAGCCACACAGTGAATTGACAGGCCTGGCAGGGCGACAGAGGGTGGGTCCATGGTGACTTTGCTGTGATGGGGGTGGGGCCTTGCTATTCTGTGGGGACGATGGCTGCTGTCATGAAACAAGTTGAAAGACCCAGTTGGTTTTTTCTCAGGTCACAGCAAAGGGTCACGTGCTCACAGGACAGTGTCCTGCAAGGAGAGATGGCTGTGAGGGTCAGCAGCGTGGGGCGTGCACAGTGGTGTCAGCCTTAGCCTGCCCCTGACCAGCCCCTCTGACCCACTCTTCTTTCTCTTCTCGCACCCCCACCCCCACCCTCCAGAACTGAGCACTGTCCCTGGGAGTCTGCCGGCCACCCGGCCCTTGTCTCCGTCCGCCCTCTCCACGCAGAACCTTGTCATGGCATCCTCGGGGGTGGGAGGCGATGCCAGTGTCACGCTGACTCTGGCTGACACGCAGGGCATGCTCTCCGGGGCCCTCGACACGGTGACGCTGAACATCACCTCACAGGTGAGCGAGTGCACCCACAGGCCTCACCGCCAGGCAGTCGGGCCCTGCTCACGGTGCCAACGAGGCATCGTCATGGCTGAGTTAGTCTCGGCAGGGGGCATTAGCACTGCTGTGGGCAGGCGTGGCTGTGGCTGTGGTGGAACATCTGACTGAGCCTTGTTTTCGCTGGCTGGCTGGCTCAGGCCGGGAGGCCTGGTGGGGACCACTGAGCAGCGGCAGGCTCTCCAGGCTGCAGTGCGAGCACTGTCCTGCTGTCTGGTGCATCGCAGTGGGCCCCACTGGCCCTGCCTGGGGCATCCTGGGGTGGCCCCCTTTCTGAATAAGCTCCACACACACTGTCCCCAGTGTGTGGTATCCCAGGAACAGAGTAGGTATACAGAGCCTTGGTGGTCAACACCCTTCAGCTGCTCGCAAGAGAGGAGAAAGATGGGGCCGTCATGCCCGCCTGCCCTGCAGCATCCGCCTGACTGGCCCTTGCCTGTGGGTGGTGCTGGGTTGGACTTTGTGAGGATCGGCTGCTCCAGTTTAGTCTTACCTCCTTGGGTGGCAGGGCCGGGACAGTCCAGTTCTGCAGTGGCAGTGGGTCTAATGAAGGTGTGTGTGTGGGTGTGCTATTCTTTCCAGGGCCAGCAGTTCCCCGCACTGCTCACGGACCCATCCCTCGCGGGCCCAGGCGGGGCGGGCTCCCCACAGGTGATCCTGGTGAGTCACACCCCGCACACGCCCTCGGCTGCCTGTGACGAGCTGGCCTACCAGGTGGGTGTTGTGTGCACTGAGCCCGGGGGCTGCTGTGTCACCCGGTGGTGGGCAGGCGGGAGGGCGGTGCAGCAACTGTGAGCGCCTGGCGTAAGCACATGCTCCCTCACGGCGGTGTTTGCCCTTGGGAACTCCTGGCTGTGATGGTGTGTGGACATGTGAGTGTGACTGTGTTGGTGTCTGCGTGTGACCTCATGGTGTGACCCTGCCCCGTCCGTGACTGTGCGTGCACCCACACTTTCCTCTTGGTCCAGGTGACGGATGTGTCCTCGGGCCTGGCCAAAGTCAGCACCCCCGAGAGGGAGGGCGGGGCGCACGGGTGCCTAGAGTGCAGCCGCACCTTCCCGTCGGCCGCCCTGCTGTCGCAGCACAGCAAGGAGGCGCACGGACGGGAGCGCATCCACGCCTGCCGCCTCTGCTGCAAGGCCTTCAAGCGTGCCACGCACCTCAAGGTATGTCCCAGTGCTGGCCAAACAAAGGACGGATGGATGGATGGGCTCCCTCTGCATCGCCAGGTGGAGGGTGGGGAGAAGACCAGCTGAGCCCTGCTGTCCGACTCACCCCAGAAGGGAGCGGCATGCCATCCGAGCGTGGTGGCTACAGGCCCGTGGGCGCAGGCTGCCAGCCCCACAGGGGACAGTCTGACCTTCAGCCTTCTTCTCTCGGCCTCGGGGTGGTCCAGAGTGGGCCCCCAGCTGTGCCCCTGGCAGTCTGTGCCCATTTTGCCTCATCTCCCTGGTTGCCGCATCTCAGTGGGACCTCCCCACCCACCTCCTTCCTCCCTGCCCCTGCCCCTCCCCCCTGTCCCTGCACCAGGGCTGCCTGTGAAGCTCAAAAGGCCCTTGGCTTCACTGGGCAGTGTCCTGTAATTATGCCACGCTCACTCCCATCCCGGGGGACTGCTGCCCCCTTGTGTAGCCACCCCGCCACCTGTCCCTGCACTTCTGCTCCTCTGCCACCCCTGTGCCTCCTGGGGCATGGGTGACCCTGGCCAGGTGATCAGAAGTGGGCCACGTGATCGGGGCCCTGCAGCACCAACTTGAATCCTGCTTTCTCTTTCCTGGTGGCGGGCTGACCTCCAGCCTCCCAGTGGGACAGTGGTGCTGGCACATCTGGGACACAGGCATGTTGCTCTGGACACAGGGCCTTGCCCAGCGGGCCTGGTCCAGCCCACCTGGCTCTCTGGGCCCCGATGGTCTGATGCACATGCTTGAGCCCTTGCCCGCTCTCTGCATCAGGCTTGCCCTTGTCACCCCCAGGAGCACATGCAGACCCACCAGGCGGGCCCCTCGCTCAGCTCTCAGAAGCCCAGAGTCTTCAAGTGCGGCACCTGTGAGAAGGCCTTTGCCAAACCCAGCCAGCTGGAGAGACATGGCCGTGTCCACACAGGTGAGGGGGCTGGAGCAGGGCTGGGCAGGGGGGCCGGCTGCTGGGCCAGGCTCACCTGTGCACGTGCTCTCTGCAGGGGAGAGGCCCTTCGCCTGCGGGCTCTGTGAGAAGGCCTTCAACCAGAAGAGTGCCCTGCAGGTGCATATGAAGAAGCACACCGGGGAGCGGCCCTACAAGTGCGAGTGCTGCGCCATGGGCTTCACGCAGAAGAGCAACATGAAGCTGCACATGCGGCGTGCACACGGCCACACAGGTAGGGCGGGCCTGCGAGCGACTGTGCAGTTCTTGGGGGTGCACGGTTCAGATACAGGTGGGGCAGGGCGGGCCCATGCGAGTGTGTGTGTCAGTGTGCTCCACGCACACAGGCAGGGCAGGCACAGTGCGTGCTTGTGAGTGAGCGTGTGTGTGTGTGTGTGTGTGCGTGTGTGTGTGTGTGTGTGTGTGTGTGTGTGTGATGGACATCCGTCTGGGCAGGGTCTGGTGAGCAGAGTGCGTTCTCATGGGTGGCGGGCAGTCCGGTGGGGGAGTGTGCACGCGTGAAGTAGAACTCTGGTTTCTGAGTGGTTTCTGTGAGACCACACCTCCGCCTCCTCCGCGAACCTGAGAGCCTCTTCATTGCCTGGCCTCCTGCCCAAGTAGCGGGGTTCTGTGTGCACCTCTTACAGCATGTTTCCCCATGCTGGCACCTGCACACAGCCAGTCTGCTCTCCTGCTGCATGGCTGACACATACCCATGGCCTGAGACCCCTCAAGATGTTTCCTCCCACTAGAAAAGCACCCCCACAGGCTTAACAGGGAGGGTAGTGCACAGGTCACATGCTTGGTTGCTGCCACTGCTGCCAGAATCCCCTCCTGTCGCCCAAACCAGCCTGTTACCAGCAGCCCAGGCCAGACAGACACCTCTGGTGGCTGTCCTCAAAGTCCCCCAGTGAGTGCTCTCCCATCCTTTGCCCACAGGCACCCTGCAGGAGCCTGCCGGCCCCCCGGAGCAGGACGGGTCCGAACTGGGCCGGACGCTGCACCTGGAGGTGCAGGAGGCGACGGGCGAGTGGCAGGCCCTGGCCAATGTGTTCTGAGGCGGCAGCCGCACAGGCTGTGCAGCATGCTGAGGTCCTTTTGTGACATGGAGGCACCTGGCTGTGTGTCTGGAAGCTTCAGTGTGGGAGACATCGGCGCCATCGTTCTCAGCATGAAGTGCCCTGCCAATCAGTGTCTTTGAGAGAGCTGGGCAAGGGCGCGGCGAGGACTACTCAGTCTCCACCCACTGCACTCAGGGCTCTTCGCCATGGCCTGGGCAGCCGGGCAGAGACAGGAACTGCCCGCAGCGGAGCCGGCTGACAGCGGTGTTGGCAGCATGGAGTGCCCGCCACCCCACCTCGGGCTCCGTCCGTGCTCAGAGGCAGCCTCAAGCCCAGCGTCAGCGCGTGGAGCTCAGAAAGGCGCCATGGTGCATGGTCAGCTCTGCTCGCTGGGCGCTGTGGAAGCTGGTAGAAATGGCCCCTCTCAGCTGCAGGGAGTCCAGCCAATACCCCGAGAGACGGCTGGCCCAGTTCTCTCGCCAACCGGGGCCTCCGCGGCGCCGTGCAGGTGGTGCCCTGGGCCGAGCCAGCCATAAACAGGGAAGGTCAGACAGGGTCGCCCTCCTCGGCCCGCAGAGGGACACGCAGCAGAAGCTTACGGATCCACGGCACCGCTGGGTGCTCCGCCCTGGCGCCAGCTCGCGCTTTCTACTTCAGGGACCCCTTTAGCGTCACCCTGGGTGCCACGTGAGTGCGGCACGTCAGTCACTGCACCCCTCCCCACCCTGGGTGAGTGCAAGCCCCCGACATTCCAAAGATGGAAGATTCCCCTCCCCCCCACCTCAGTGTTTCCTTTCGGGTTATTTATGCGTTCTCTATAAATACGGTGTACATAGACGGACCGGCAGGCCGGCTAGCCTGTCCTGCAGCCACAGCACTCCACCTTCTGGTCCCCTGAAGCCGGGTCTCGTTTCCTCCTGAACAATGAATGCCTTCCCCCCGCCCGGGCTCCTGGTCTCCCTGTAAATACTGTCGGACGTTGTATGTATGCACCTGAAGAGAGGAGGCCGTGTAGCCCCTGCGGACATGTCTCCGTCACATCGAAACGGGCCTTTCGGTTCTGCCCCCCCCCCCCCCCGGTCTGTTCACTTGGGGCATCTGTATATAAGTCATGTTGACGGTGACATGGAAATTTTTGTTATGTGAAAATATTTAAGCCAGAAACTGTTAATAATATTACTTCTTTTCCAAACTGCTTTGTGTAGTGTATACTTCTCAGGTGGCTGGGCATTGGTGGTGGTGGGGAGGAGGGGTCGGCTCTATTTCATTTAGCCTTGTGCTTCTGGACAGACTCTCAGCCCTGGAGTGCCCCCTGTGCACCTGACCACCACCACCTGTAGCCCTGCTGATGGTTTAAAGACTTTACTTTCCACACACTTTTAAAAACAGCAGTTTGTATAAGTATCTAGGTAATTTTGACCAAGTGACCTCAAGGCTGAAATGGATGGGACCTAGCTCTCTTCTCACTGTTGGCTCATGCGTTTCCTCTCAGCGTTCTGTGCCAGCCCCGGACAGCGTCTAGAGGCGCTGTCTAACTGCTGCCTGCACCAAAGCCTCGTCTCGTCTCATTAAGGCCCCAGCCAATCCATCTAAAGCCACACTGGATTTTGGTTCAAGCAAAAGGAGGGAGAAAGACCATTTTGTGACCTTTCTCTATCTGATTTCCAGTGGGCCTGAGAGCATTGTCATATGCCCATAATTATAGATATTGCTGCTAACCCCCCAGCCACCCATGGTCTTGCAGACAGAATTCTGCTTGCACGTCTGCCAGTCGGTCTTTCTCATCCAGTGACAGATAGAATTCTCCTCGGAAGGAGATTTCCAGCCTTACACTTGACCAGAGTTAGCACTGAGCACAGCATTCTTAGAAATAGCTCTTCACAGCATATGGAATAAATAGCACAGATAAAATTTTAAACATGAGTTAGGAACATGGCTTAATATTTTTTCTTTTAAAATATTTAGTATATAGCAATTTGGCTCATGAATTATCAGCTTTCAGGGTATTGCCCTTTTAGTTCTGTATAGCACTTGGACCGTGAGCACTTAACCTTGACCTTGTAAAGTCTCCTGGAGATCAGCAGATTTTGAGAGTAAGGACGTGGCCTCTGGCCCCCTGCTGTCAGTACTGATGTCAGGCCCTTGTGCTGGCAGCAGATGCAGTGAGTGCAGGAGAGTTCACACTGCCTATAACCGGAGGCCACGGCAGGAACTTGCCCACCCTCTCAGGGAACCCAGAAGCTGCAGCCCCTTGCACACGTCCCCGCTCAACTGTAGGCCGTCCAGGAGGAGACACGTCCGGGGAGGCCAGCTGCTACTGACAATAAGCCACAGTCCTAGGGCCCCTGCCCCGAGCAGGTCCTGCTCTCGCATGTGGGGTGTCCCGGATGAGCATGCCATCAGAGGAACCCCAACCACAGGGAGCCTGCCTCGCCCCTCCCTCACGCCGTGCCTTCTGGGTGAACCTAAGAATGACTCCCCTCAGCCGCCGACCGCCCCTCCCAGGGCCACACACCTCTTTGGCCTTCAAAAATTTAGCTGTTTCCTCACACCTAGTGGGTGGTGAGTGGGTGGAGGAGGAGGTGAGATCGGCTATGGTGGGGGTGAATGAGGAGGTGGATTCTCAGGACAGGGCTTCTTTTGTAGGACTCACGTCTGTCAACCAAGGAACCACATTCCCAATGTGGTAGACTCTTGAGAAAGTGAAGTGGATGTCAGGTGTCATCTGATTCCTTAATCCCGTTGTATCTTGGCCTTTGTTTAAGATGAATTTCTTTTTACAGATCGATTTATAAGGTGTGGGTCATGCATACCCCTAATAAGGCGGTCGAGTTTGGGAAGATCAGTAAGCCACATGCTGTGGTGGTGGTTTTACAGGAGTGGCCGGTGAAATGCTTGCCACGTGGTCACATTAAAGATCTGCCCCTCCCAGACACAGAGCTCAGCCCTGGCCGAGAAAGCTCGTTTCCCACCAACCCTCCCCTGTGCAGCATATGTGCCCTCTGCATGAAGACCTCCACAGGACATCACTCCTCTCCCCACTCTCCGGCATTCTCAGAGACCACCATCGCCACTCATGATGGTTTGCCACTTGAGAAAATTTAAATTTAGTCATTTGAAAAATCAATTAAATGGAGGCTCTTCCAGCTCATAATCATAATCCATCCATCCATTGTGTCAAGCACATTTGTACATCTGTTGCCATCATCATTTCCAAAATGTGTTCTTTCTACTTAAGCCCTTGTTATCAGCTCATTCCCCCCTCCCCAACCCTCTTTCCCTCCCGAACACTTGATAATTTTTTTTTCATGTCTTACATGGACCACTGTCCCCCTTTACCCACCTTTCTTTTGTCTGACCCCAGGGAGGGGGTTATATGTCAATCATTGTGATTTTTAAAAAAATAACCGTTTTTATTTACAGGAGAGTTTCTTTTTTAATCTTCAAGATTATGTCATGATCTGTTTATACACTCAATGAATTTGACCTGGTCTGGTTTCGTTAGGAGGAACGATACAGCGATGCCAGTGGCTGGCTTGAAAGACAATGTG
This sequence comes from Nesogale talazaci, assembly GCA_004026705.1. Lineage (NCBI taxonomy): Eukaryota > Metazoa > Chordata > Mammalia > Afrosoricida > Tenrecidae > Nesogale > Nesogale talazaci. The sequence continues at coordinate 21,922 of PVJH01006237.1, forward strand.
GACCCTGGGGCTGTGTTGAAAACTCCCCACGTTGGGTGTCTGGGGTCTGGGTGAGTGTTCACAGGGGCACAATAAGCTCGTCCGGGGAGGGGGGGGCTACCCTGTGCATTCATGCAATGAGCAAGTGCAGGAATGCGTTCTCGGTTCACACCCACAGCTACAGTCCTGTGACTGCCTCCACTGAAAGACCACATTTATGTGGGATTGGCTGGGCTTTGGAGTTTTCCAGAAATGCCAGTGCAGCTGGGGCGTTGCATCTGAGTCTCATGAAAGACAGTACTTAGTGTGAACCTTGTTGAAGGCCGAGGCTGTGGAGTTACTACTCTGCCACATAGTAGATACCGGTGAGGGTCTTGTGCTGTCTCTCAGACAGCCTGGCTCTGACAGACTGGGAGCTCTGACTTCTCAGTGAGTGAGAACAAGGAAGATGGGGCTGGTTTTCTCTTCAGCCCTTGGGCCTAGTGCAGAGAGCGAATTAAAATGGCCGTTCTGTGGTCGGTTTTTTGGTGTCAGCTGGCTCCCAATCCCAATGTCCCAGGCCTCTCAATGCAACACTCTGTGCAGTTTCCACCCTACTGGGAGGCTCCAACCCAAACCAGTGGGCCGCTGTCCGGATCAATGCCAAGCCTGTGTGTGCCTGTGTGTGTGTGTGTGTGCATGCCTGCGTGTGCGTGCGTGTGCGCATGTCTGTGTACAGATGGAGAAGAGCAAATCCTTTCTCCTGGTGCTTCAGGGAAACTGCAGGCACAAGATGGTGAACATCACCCTCCCAGAGGGAGGTTCGAGTCCCCAGGGCAGCTTGGGAGAAAGGTCTGATCATCTGCTCACAAGAGCCAGCTGTTGGCATCCCCTGGGGCGGGTCCAGTCTGGGCAGGGGCCCACCACGTGCCAGGGCCTGCAATGGCCAGACTTGGGGGGAAAGGGTTCCGTCTGACAGCTGATGACAGGAGACCGGGAGGGGCGTTTTCCTCAGGGACCCTGCCGCCTTCTCACACTTCCCACCGCCGTCTGTCCCAGAGAGAAGCCACCGTCTTTCTCTGCTGTCTGTAGCTTGCCCCTCTCCCTGGTCCTGGGCCCTCCTGGGACACTCACACTCCTAAAGGACATGTACCATCCAGAGTGCAGCGTATCTGAGCAAGTGGTCAGAGGCCTCAGTCAGCAGAGAACGGAGGTGGCTGGGCCTAGACAGGAAAGAATGGCTTCAAAGGCCCCGTTTACACACACACTCACCTCGCACTCACCTTACACTCACACACCCACACCTATACCCCCCCTACTCACCTACACACTCACACTCAAACACCCACACTCACCCCCCCCACACACACACTACATACACTCACAGACCCACAGTCACACACACATTCTCACATTCACACACAGCCACACATTGTCACACATTCATACACACACAGAGTCACACACACACACACACACACATTTACACACACCCCAGTATGACTATAGTCACTGGGGGCTGCTCACTGCAGTTTCCCATGGGGCCCACTTTGGATGGAAAGGAACCAGTGGCCCAGCTTGAAACGCTGGATTTCAGTTTATGTTGTTGGCGACCGAATTCACGTAACTCAAGGCAGTGCCCAGGGGTACCGCTGACCAACTGCCCAGTGTCTCAGGCTGCTCTCTGGGGAGTTAGTTCCTCGCTGGGCAAGTGGGAGAAGCCGTGTCCTGGCAGCCTTAGGGAACCGCTGATGTGCCCCCCTCCTCCCCCTCCGGGGCCTGTAGGAGACACGTTCACCCCTCCTGTGGGCAGCCCGCTTCACCAACGGTCAACAGAAGAAATGAAGAGCCCGACACCAGTCTCATTAAACGTTTATTACTGCATTTCAATATCCCAGCACAACCACCACTCCGTGAGGGCCAGGAGCAGGATCGGCAGGCCAGGCGAAGTCGCTCACGCCAGGCCGCAGCCCGGCGCGAGGGCGTCTGACAGTTTGGAGGTCGGTTTCTGACATTTGGCTTAGTGTACTCTCTCTCGGCCCGGGTGGTGCGATGGGGCAGCGTGAAGCCCACACCAGGCGTTGGGGATTAGATGGGATTAAGACACACTGGGCGGCCCCTCGTCCTCCTTCCGAGGGGCCTGGATGCCTGGGTGGGAGAAGAGCTCAACGGAAAAGGTGCGGATCAGTGTGTGAGCAGGGCCACGGGGCGGTCAGTGTGTTAGAGGGCACGGGCGGCCCAGCGACTCGGGCACCCGTCCGAGCGGGGGGCGTTAGCTTATGCGGTTAGTACGGCCACAGGCACTGCCACCGCGGGCCCCTCGAAGCTTCCACGGGCGAATGAGCACACTAGCACCCCTACCCTGACACGCCACCTCGGGACCCTCCCTCTGGGCGCTCCTCCGGACACGCGGCTGGCACAAGGGGGGAGGCCGCGGGGCCCCGGATGCCCAGGCCACGGCGCGGTGCCGGCGCCGTCCCCCGGCCGAGCCGCTCCCATCGGGAGGCCCTCGCCAGCCCGAGCTGGACTGGCCCGCTTCTCTCTGCGCCGCGCACGCGCGCTCGCCTCCAGCAGATCGGGTGTGGTGAGCGGACCCCGCCCAGGGCACCTGCTCTCTCGCTGCACCACGCGCACCGCTGCTACCGCTACCAGCCGCCCGGGCCACCTCCACGTACCAAACCTCCTTCAGCCGGCCGTCCCTGGCTGCCGATCCTGTTACGGGGACGAGGGTAGCGGAGGTGAGAGGAACCAGCCAGCGGGGAAAGAAAGCCAAACCAAGCCGGATCGGCAGCCGCGCCACCTGCATGTGCCTCGCTCCCTGCGCAGTGTCCACGGCAGTGGCCGGACCCAGCGGGAAGCTGGGGCACGGGGACCGGCCCGCGCGCCTGCGCAGGACGCGGCCGGCGGCAAGTCCCCAAGGACGTAAAAGAGTGGTGTTAGTCACGCGCGTGTCTCCAGCGGGGCGGGGTAGGGGGCCCCCGGGGAGCACAAAGCCACGGGCATCCTGGGAGCATGGGTTGGGAGTGGGCGAGGGCAAACGGGTTAGGACGTTAGGCAGCAGGGTTAGGAAGCAGAGCATGGGGTTCTGTCGCTGCCTCTGGGGGCTTCAGCGCCTTGCCATGGGGGACCCCGAGCGACTGTCTCCTCCTCCCTGGGGAGAGAAGAGAACAGAGTTAGGGTGGGTCTCTGAGACCCCTCTGTCAGGTCCCCCCACCCAAATGCAGCGCTGCAGAGGGGAGCAAGGCAGCCCATGGCTCAGTGTGGCCAACAGCACCCAGGCCTGTGGCCTCGTGGAAGTCCATCACCATGCCTCTCCCCCAGGCAGAGGTGAGTGTGTGTGTGTGTCTGTGTGTGTGTACTCAGTCCATCAGCTGTCTGTCAGCTTCTGAGCACACACACCAGCCAGGGTCAGTCTCAGCCCTGTACCTGTGAGTGCAGGCCTCTGACCTTAGCCTCGCGCAAGAGTGGGCCCTCTGGGTCTGTCCAGGGGAGGCCAGGGGCCCCGTGAGCAACTAGACTGACTGATGTGCAGACCAGCTCACCGGTGGCGGCTACTTACCCTGAGACGCGCCAGAGCAGCACCCCCATCACCACGGGGGGCTGTCCTCTTGCATCCTGGGCCTTTGCGTCCACCACACCAAGGCAAACAGGCTGCCTGGAGGGGTCGCCTACAAACTCTGACCGGAAAAGGCCCTAAAACCACAAACCCCACATGTTTCCTGGGACAGCTAAAAGACACCCCAGGAACTCCTGGTTCTTTCTGCCCCCCTGGGCCTCCTCCTTCTGTATTATTGGCCGTGAACACGGACTTGAGCTTGCAGATACGCCATTTGGATGCTGGACCTTCAGGAAGCAGGGAGCATGAGGGCAGCTCCGAGGGACCCTGAGCCAGCCCGGGCTCAGCCCTGACACCCCTCTGCAGCACAGGTGGCTGCCCTGAGGACCAGCTGTCTGTTCCCTGACTTTTCCCTACGTTCTTTCCTCAGGAGAGAGCCTGCGTGTCCTTGCTCCGAGCCCGGCACACGGGATTCTACCTGAACCCTGCACAGAAATCTGCTCGCGATAGGTAGCGAGGGGACCCCCACCCCTCCATGTGGACCCTTTTCCCCACGCCCTGGAATGGGCTTCTTGGTGCTGCCTTGGGAGTGTGGGAGGCTGGAGCTTGCTGTCTCTTGAGGGCCTCCCTCAGGAGGAGCCCCCATCTTGTGAATTTCCATGAGTGGGACTTTTTAGGGTTCTGAGAGCACATGTAAGTCCCAGGGCTGACCAACTGCCACAAGTGGAGTGAGTGTGGGAAGGGGGAGGCCCTCTTGGTCTCCCGGTGCCAACCAGGGGGGGTCCTGCCTTGTGCCCTTATGTCTGCTGTTGACTGGGCAGAGGTCACAAGTCCTCTTGACCCTGGGGCCAGCATCCGGGTAAGCATCACACCACCTGCACCTTGCGCTGGAGGGCTAAACAGGAAGTACCTCCCCTACTGTGCCCGTGAGCCTGGGCCTGTCTCTACCCATCTGACAGCCTGAGGACATGCACTTTTCCCTGCTCGGGCTCCAGCCACTCTGGGGACAACTTACAAGCTCAGGTGAACCCCACTTCTCCACATTCCCCAACTTGTGTCTGCGCTCAGTTCACTGCCCTGTCTCCATCAAACCTCGGGGGGGAGGGGGCTGCTCTTTCTTCCCAGCTCAACTTTCTCACCAGGCCCCCACATCAGACACAGCCCTCTCCTCTCATGCTGCCTCCCCACAGGGGACACAAGACAGCCAACATCCAAACCAGGCCTCACCCACAGCCCCCCAGCACCCTCCTACGGTGCCCCGACAGCCTTCAGGGGGCATACTGCTTCCTCCTGGGAGCTGCCTGTGGGTTCCAACCACCAAGGATGACCCCAAGATTGGGTGTAAGCAACTGAAAGAGATGGGGACCAACTGGCCTCCTCGAGGCGCTAGTGCTCACTCCAGCCAGGCACAGAGGAGCCTGCCTCCACTGGGCACAAGGACAGCAGTGGGCGAACAGCTCTGTCCTGGCCATTTCCTGGGCTCTGTCTCTCCCACCTGTGGGGGGCATAGCAGGTGGAGCACTGTTCCCACATTCACTGGACTCTGGGTCCCTGAGCTCCCTGATGAAGGTGGGAGGGAGCCATCTGGACTCCTACCCTCAGGTCAATGTTCAAAAAGTGTCCCCTCCTGCCCACGAACTGTCCTGATTGCCCTGGCTGCCCTCACTGTCCTCCTCCCGCTCCCTGAGCCCCTGTGCCTGCCTGCTGGTCAATCCCCATAGGTGGCCTGGTGCTTGTCTGGTCCCTGGGCCAGTGTGAGCTTGAGGCTCCTGTCCCACCTCCCTGTCCTGCCACATTCATTTGTCTCGCCCCCTCCACCCCAGAAAAGGGGTCCTTGAGAACAGATGGGGAGTGAGGACATTACCAGCTTAAAGATTTTGGAAAGCGTGGTCTGGGCATCACGGGCACCCCGGAACCCCTTGTGCGCAGAGCTGGACACCCGGCTTCCGTAGCCAAATCCCGGCTTCTGCCCCTCCGCTCCCTGCAAGAGAAGATACGTTGCTCGGTGCCCTTGGCAGGGTGGCCTGGGGAGACTGGGAGGGGCCAGGAGGCCTCCGTGGGAGTTGGTGGTGGGACTCAGGTATGCTCCTCCTGCGGATGGCATCCGTGAGGCCGAGGAGGCTCAAATGCACTTGTTCTCTGCCTTCTACCAGCTGTGGACCTGCCCCAGAAGCGCTGGCTTCCAGAGATGCTTAACTAATGTCTGCTATAGAGGTGAGCAAGGCTGGGGACAGCTCTCCTGAGCGTGGGTGGGTGGTGGGACATCAATCAGGGTGGTTGGCAGCCCAAGCATACTCCTGCTGAGTAAGTGCACAGGGCAGCTGCTGACCCCAGGCCAGGCCACCCACCCCCTGTTGCCCTCTGCTGCCCACCGCTGCCAGAAGCCATCTTCAGGGGGGTGTGCTTCAGGAAGCAGGAAGTGGGGAAGCAGGAAGTGGGGAGGAGGGGCATGGCAAAAAGAGGAATCAAGCACTGGCGGCCATTGTCCGTCTTGCAGGCCCCTCTGGGCATGTTCACGCTCTGTAGGCTGCGAGGATGCCGCCTTAGTTGCTCCCTGGCAATCCCAGCACCTTAGGGAACTAGAGTCAGGATGGAATCTGAGATTAGGGGTCCGCTGGGTGTTCCCCTGCGCCTTGATCTTTGCCTGGCCTGCAAGGTTGGCCACAGGAAGCATCTCTCAGCACACCAAGTGGCGGGAGCTGCAAAACAGATGGCCATGGGGAAGAAGGGGCTGCTTAGGAGAAAGGAGAGAAATGGGGTGGACATTAGAGGGGGCACTCAGGGAGGAGGGCAGAATCTTGTTAGCCGGGGCGGCTGCACCAGCTGGCTGGCTGGGAGAGTGCCTCCCGTCCCACCTTGCCCCCAGTGTGGTGAGGGCTGTGGACTGGCTCAGGGCCACTGTTCCTAGAAAATGCAGGGGCAGACAGAGCAGCAAAGTGAAGGAAGGTCTGGGGTCAAGGTGGAGTCCATGCTTCAGCATCTCCTTCCTCCCCTGCTGCCACAGAAAGTGAAGGGTTAATCAGCATAGGTCCCGTGACCGTGTCCCCGCAGGTGTGTGAGGACAGGCAAGGAGGGCTCTGAGGGAGTTAAATGCGAGGTTCTGGCAGGCTGCTTCGTTCAAGACTCAAGGTGGTCACACCCATACCCCACTGATCCACCTGCTCAGGTCCCTCTGTGCAAACGGAGGATGGCAGTGTCATAGGTAACCGCCAGTGTCCGGAGACGCCTGGCCAGCCAGGGAGACACTTGGCCAGCACTTCTGGCTCGCGCTTCCGCACAGGAGACATCCTCTGTGGTGTCAGTTGATGCCCATGCCACAAGATGGTGATAGGTGAGGAGCCCTGCTCCACATGTGTGCTCCACGGCATGCAAGGAGGATGGACCTGACCCCCGGGATCTGCCACCCAGAGGCCTCTGGAAGCTTCGTGGGGTACAGTGGGCATGTCTTCTGGAAACCTGACTCCTGGGGTTTTGTGGGTGTGTCTTCTGGAAGCCTGCTACCTGGGGTTCAGTGGGCATGTCTTCTGGAAACCTGATTCCTGGGATCCAGTGGGCATGTCTTCTGGAAGCAGAGCTTCAGCAGGGCTTTGCGTGGATGCAGACCTCTAACATTGTGGTCAGCAATGGAGCATACTGCCTGACATCTGACAAGGCGTGTATTCATGAGGCCGTCATGAGCCCGATGGCAGAGGTTAGCATCTCTTTCTCCTTATGATTGGAATAAGCCCCTCCCACCACGCTCCTCCCTTGGATGGCCTTGTGGTGGCTGCTCCGGTCAGTACTGGGGGCAGGGAGAGCCAGGAGGGGAGGGGGAAGGGGAAGTGGGTCAGGAGTCCCCAAATCCTGGGCTCAAAGGGCTGGCTCCAGGGAGACAGCTCTCCAGTGGGCTGCAGCCATCCCCTCCTGCAAGGTCCTGTCACAGAGGAAGGAGGGGGCCAGCGTGGGGACTGCGGGACCAGGAAGGACAAAGCAGAATGGAAGGCAGTTAGTATCACCTACCCAGCTAAATCTGCTGAGGGACAATCCTCTCCCCTGTGTGAGGAAGAGAGAGGGAGACAGGCCATCAGTGCAGGAAACAGCCCTTCCATCAAGCCACCCACGGAGACAGGCTGGGGATCAGGACTCAGCAGGCCCAGGTCCAGTCACCGGGGTCAGAAGCCCGGCTCTTGAGGGACGAGAGCAGGGCTTGGTTGGCCCTGAGACCTGTGCAGGAGGGCAGGTGTGGGCCGGGTGGTCACAAGGCAGGACCTTCGGGGGTGAGGTCAGATAGGTGGGAGTCCAACTCCCTCTTTGGAAGGTCAGGGGACTTACGGAAAGAAAGGGTTTCAGAAAGTTGGTGAATGATCACAGAATCAGAGCTCTTACCTTTCCCTGGGAAGGAGGTGGTGTGCGTGGAGTCACCTGGAAAGACAGGCAAGGCGATTGAGTGGTCAGCCCCGCTCTCGTCTGCTGGGATGCCCAGGCAGGGACTGTGACCTCTGAAGGACCACCTCTCCTCAAAAGAGTCTATCTCTCGAGTACAAGGAACCCCCCCCCCTTTCTCTGAGGTGTCTCTCTCTGTGGAACAGGGACCATCCACTTTCTGCCCTCCTGCCTGCCCTTCCATCTTCTGGTTGAGCATGAATCTCAGGGTCTTAGAATTTGGAAACATTCAGGACACCTGCCGATCTCCCAGGACCCCAGGAGATGTTTGTGAGAAGGGGGTCTGCCAAAGGGCTCTGACAGGGGACCCAGCACACCCTGCCCCACCCTCCTGACACCCACTGAGCCGTGCTGGAGGTGGGTGACTTCACTCTGGGCTACAAGTAAGCCCAGTATTAGAGCTTCAGAGCGCCCCTTAGCTAGCTGGCCGCAGAGAGGCCCTGGCCCACAGTCACTCAGCAGACACTCTGTCTGGGGGCCTGGCTAGGACTTGGTGGCAGGTCAGGGGTCGCCTGTGGGCATGCTCCCATCTGATTCCACACTGGTACCATGGCCACCCCCGCGCTCCTACTGCCATACTCACAATGTTCTTGAAAAAGTGGACTACGGGGTTTTCATCTTGGGACCGGGACTTCTGGGGCAGGGAGCCGTAATGGCCAGTCCTGGCCGCATGGTGGGCATCCTGGAAAACAGAGGGGCAGGGCGGGTTAGGTGGGTTCTGGACAGGGGAGGGACAGTTTTCAGACCCTATGGGTGAACCCATGACTGGAGGGGACAATCCTGTCCGCCTCTGCTGGAGTGGCTGCACAGCATGGACGCATCTCTGTCCCTCAGTCAGTGTCCATGAGGTAGTGTCGAGGGCCTGCACATGGTGGGGTGGGTGAGTTGGTGGCAGAGGGAGTGGGGGTTTCTGGGAGGAGGGTGACCTGAGCCTGCTTCGAAGAATGGAGCTGAGCTTTGAAGGTCAGTAAATACTGACCTTGCTGTTTGCTGGCCTCTGGCCACCAAGACCTCCACTGACCCTGGGACCCACCATGGGGATCCACGGCTGCTCTGAGAAGTGCTTCACAGGGCCCTCTTGGTGGGCAGGCCTTCATTCTGGGAGCTCAGCTCAGCCACAGGCAGGCCTGTGCCCGTAGATGGCCTCGCACGGCATAGGCTGCACATGAGGTCCCTGGCAGGGAATTGAACCTGACCACAGGGGAACCCCCACTGAGCCCCTGGTCCTTCACAGGTGGCCGGATCTCTGTGCCACTCCTCGGGCTGGGGAATCATGCTGAGGGAATCAGTCCTCTGGAGTGCGTGGGAGCCCTGGAGAGAGCATGCTCCTGGGCCGGTTGCTGACCCGGGACACAGCGGCCCTGTCTCCAAGGTCCTGACCTCAGGGTCACGCAGTGAGCCGCTAGCCTGCACCGGCTGTCATGTCACCTCCGCTGTCCCAGCTGGGGGTCCCCGGCATGGACCCCTTGCTCTCCAGCAGGAGAGCCGGTAGACAGCGAGAAACAGAACCACAGTGAGGTCTAATCTGGGCAAGCCAGAGATGAAATCAGGAGCTAGGGGCAGCTTCCTGTGAGCCCAGTGCTCTCGAGTGTCTGTAAGTCTCCACTCCCTGTGAGGCTGTCTGCACATCTGAGCAGCCAATGGGGGTGCTTGTCTCGTCGTGTTTATGTGGTGCTTCCGGAGACAGGGGGGCCTGTCTGCTAAGCCTGTGCTTCCTGTGAAGCTCCAGTCCTGGCAGTGGCTGTGTCAGGGGTGGGAGGTCAAGTCCGCTCAGAGGTGCCCTGGCAGAAAGGTCTGGTGAGACAGGCTTCTGAAAGTCCTCCATGGCCAGCCCCCCCGGAGCTTGGTGCTGTGCTGGTGCTCGTGGGGTTCCAGGGGGTCTGCACCCCTCAGGGGCGCCCGGAGAAGACATTGGTCAGGTCTCTTCCTGCCGGCCAAAAGTCACGTTTGCGGTTTCATCCCTGTGTGGTTAGATAGCATGTTTCAACTCTGAACCAGCAGTACACCATCCCATTGTAGTGGGGCCAGCTGTAGTGGGATCAGCTGCATGGGTTTCCTCTCATAGCCACTCCTGTCCAGCAGAAAGAAATGGCCTGGTCCTGCTCATGCTCACCCAGAGCTGGCTGCCGACTCCGTGAGACTGTAAGATCAGTGGTCCCTACCAAGGGGCCTGTGAGTGGGGGAGCACAGAGAGGAGCCAGGCTGCGGGCTGTAAAACTCTGCTGCAAACCTAGCCGGGCGTGAGGCAGGCACAGTCTTTGGAGCAGAATGGAGGTGGGGCCTGGCCACCAGGGTGACTCTGGTCTCTGACATGGCTGTGAGGCAGGCCGGGCTTTGCCGGGTGGTGCTGGGACAAATGGATATGCAGACAGACAGAAAAGAACCTCACCCCAGATTCAGCCCCACCGACTCGACACGGGGGGACAGTGCGGCTCGCAGCCCATGCCTGTTAAGCTTTTGTTGGGAAAGAGACCCTTCCTGCAGGCCTGACATCAAAGCAGCTCCCGTGAAGTCACGCGGGGACAGGCTGGGTTCGCCAACACTTAACGACTGGAGTAGAATGCATCCCAAATCAAGCCGATGAAGGGAAGCATCGTTTAAGGGCACAGAGTTGAGCGCCAGACGGGGGTAGTGTCTCCTGGAGGCCCACAGAGGACCTGTCGGCAGAGGCACCACACCCACCCGTGGGCTGGCTCCAGCCCCAGCGACCCTCAGGACAGAGCCCACGGGCTCCCCAGGGCTTCCGGGGCCGCCACCCTGGGGGCAGACGGCCTCGGCGGCACAGGAGCACCTGATATGGCACCTTTTGGTGGCAGCTGCCACTCAGCCACTGGGCCCCGAAGATGCCAGACAACCCGGTTGCCCTTCACGCCCTCAAAACAGGTGCATCCCTGGGCCAGGCACGCAGTCAGAGGATGAGCGGAGGGATGCTCACTGCCCGCACTGGGCAAAGGCATGTTGGGTCCACAGGGGGCGGCCACATGGCCCTCAGAGAGCACCCTGACACCGCCCAGGTCAGTAAGGTGAACAGCCCCTCCCCCATCTTGTGGGGCAACGCAAACGCACACAGCAACTCTAAGCACGTGCGCGTACACACATGCACACACCCCTCCCACAGTGACGGGCCACACCTGCTTTCAGGGAGGTGTTTGCCATGGGTGTCAGCCCCTGAGACCCTGGGGGTAAAGTAGCTTAAATCTGAATGGGGAACTTAGATTCACACACTCCAGCACGTGAAGGTCCATGCCAGCCCTCTGCCTCCCCGGTGCACACACTGCCAGCCAGCCACAGCCCAGGTGCCCTTCCACCTGCTGTGCCGACATCTGGGGGAGCTCACTCAGCGTAAGCCACCTGCACTCACACCCACCTGGCGCAGCTGTCCCACTGCGAACCCATGAGCACCACGGCCTCGGGAAACCCGACTCCACAGGCATTCCCCCTCCCCAAGGCCGGGCCGGGGGTCAGGTGCGTGGCGACAGAGGTGTGGTAGGAGCTTGTCTTTCTGGGTGATGCGCCCTTACTTTTGAAGAAGCTTGATGGTGGTGCCGGTTAAGGCTGGTGCCACCAAACCCACCATAGCCACACTGTGGGAGACATGGCTGCCTGCTCCCATGGACGCCCCACAGAGCGGCCGTCTCTGTCCCGGGAGGCTGTCCTGAGTGGGATGCTGGTTTGGGGTGTGGCTTCTGGGGGGATGATCGTGATGTGGATCTCTATGAGACAGGGCCCCTACAAGACAGGGAGGACTGCCCCTGTGCACCTGTTCATTCCGAGATGGCCTGTTACGGCCTCTCATTCCGTGTGGTGGAGCTGAGGGCCG
>PVJH01006237.1:33777-103734 GCA_004026705.1 Nesogale talazaci
CCCCTGCAATTGTACATTGCCCCCAAATGCCAGGCAGGTGGCCCATGCAGTGCAGATGCTTAAATTCAAAGTGAGCAGGGAGCAAAGAGGTCCTGTTCCTCCCTCTGGAAGCTTCCAGTAGCTCCACAGTCCAGCTGGGCCTCCCCCCGCCCACCAGGCCACAGGATCTGGCAGGGGACCAGTTCCCTCACCCAGAAGGTCTTAGCCCACACCTGTGCCGATGTACATGCAAGGGCCCAGGTGACCTTGGGGTGCCTGAAAGAAAGGACTTGCCCCCTTAGTTTTTATGACAATGACCAGTGACCCTGCTCACGTGCAGTCCAGTGGAATCCCAGTCCAGGGCGACAGTGGGGAGCACTCTGACTGGCTCTGAGCTTTGGCTTCTGTCCACGCCTGCCCTGAGAGGCAGGAGGACAGGATAGGTGGTTCCTGGTGAGGTAGGAGTGGAGATTCAGGCCACCTGGGCATGCCCACTGCTCTGTGGGGACCAGGGGCCGAAGACCATGTGTGACCTTGGCTGGCTCTATGCAGAGCATCTTGTCTTAGCCATAGCCTTCAGGGGTGGGGGCAGCCAAGGAGAAGTGAAAGAATCCTATCCGACTTGTCTCCCTGGAAAAAAGCCCACTTTCTAAATTGTCCACTCAATTTAAAGCAAATTCTGGGCCAAGCGTGCCGGGTCCTTTCCAGTCTCTACAGCAATCAATAAATTGCTTCCCAGGAAGAGGGCCCAACACAGTTTGGCTGTTACTAAGTAACCATTTTCCCACAGCGGCGATACTCCTACTTACCAGCAGGTGGCACCCCCACACCACACCGGGCACACACAGCGAAGAAGGGCGGCTTTAGCACAGTCCACCTGGACTGCTGCTGGAGTCCGCTGCACGGGGAGTTACACGTCCAGGGCCGGCTGTGGGAGGTCTCACATGTGGAAGTTGCATGGGGGCGGGTCTGATGCACACAGAAAAGCCAGGCGTTCTGGGGGAGTGGGGGGAGGAGGTTGGCGGACACTGACTAGTTCTTCAGGCGCAGAGGGCTGCTGCCTGGACCCCTGCGACTCCCCATCTCCTGACACCAACTACCCAGACTGCCCAGCGCAGCAAGAATGAGCAGTCCCATCCCCTTTCCCTTCCCACATGCCCGCAGACCTCCATGCTCCGGGTGCACCTGGACAGGGCATGGTGTCCCCGAGGCAGCCCAGTGCCACTGGGAGGCAGCAGGCTGCCGAGGCCACAGCACCCTTGACCTCCCCTTAGAAAGCACAGGACCTGACAGAACTGTTGCCACCCTGGGGCAGGCACATTCTCGTGACGTACGAGCCTCTCTGCTCCCCCCGCCGGAACGCTGCTCCTCAGCAGTCCGGAGTGTCTGCATTTTCTGAAGGGAGTCACCAGGCCTTGCTTCAGAGGTATCTCTGGGTTGTGTCCTGTAGTGCCCAGCCCTATGGGGCAGCAGTAGGAACTGCCCACCCATCAGCAAGTGGGCCTGTACTGCTCTGTTTCTTACATGTCATGCTGGACGCTGCCACACGGGAAACTGGTTCCTGGAGCACAGCCTGCCTGTGGCTGGGCCTTGGCCACACCTGTGTCCAGTTCCCAGGACTCACACCTGCTGTGAGGACACCTCTGCTCGCTCGCACCCCTGGGCAGTCACTGGTAGGTGCCCTCACACCCAGCGCCACACCCCAGCCTGCTGCTGAGCCCCTGGACAGCTTGTTGGCGTCATCCTGAGCTGCCCAACGGTCTCCAGGACATTAGGTGTCAATGAGCCCACAGCGCACAGGTAAGTCCTCTGACTTCCCAAGACACCCTGCTCCCTCTGTCTCCCTAAGGGCGGCATGCAGGTGGACCTGATGATGTGCGAGTGCAGACCACTGCAGTGAAGCCGGCCTCACAGGAAGGCAAGTCTCTCACAAGGCGTGTCCGAGCGGCCTTAGGAAATGCACAAGCGCATGACTCGGAGGAGTGACCAACATGGGGCGCAACGACAGGACCTGAGCCCCGGCGGCAGGAACACGGCGGGCAAACCCTCCATGCGGCAACCACACATCTGTGCCTGGAGACCTCTCAGTGGACCCCCGTGTGCACAGATTCCTGAGAGGGCAGCTAGCTCCCTGCTACGGGAGTGTTCCGCTCCTGCACCGTGACGTCTGCCCAGCCCTGCGCAGGGGCAAAGCCCACCCTGCAGATGTGGGAGTGGAGGCTGATGCCCGGGCCGCTGGGTGCATGCCATTCTCCAGTCCCAGAGCTAGAAGGATGGGTGGTGTCCATGACGGAGGACGTTACCCTGGTCCTGTGAGCCTCTCGCCCCAGGGGAGGCATGCTCATGGCTGATGGGGTGGAGGGGAGTGTCGGTAGCCCAACTCACTCCTGGGGGCTCAGCAAGTGCACCGCTGGTGGACGGGCTGGCACCTTGCAGTGCTGTGTGGCCACCTTCTAGGATGCAGGCCTGGCATGAAGACGGAGGCCAGTGGGGCCCGCTTCCAGGGAGGGCACGGTGGCTGGGCAGTGGGCCCCACTCTGTCCAGCATTCCATTCTCACCGGCGGATGCAGGGCGGCAGTGGCTTCGTCATCTTAGGACTCAGCTCCCTCCAGTGACCGGCTGTTGAGCAGTGGTGTCCAGCCATTCAGAGGTCACCTGGTGCATTTGCGTGAGCAGCTGCGCCTTGTCCATGCAACATCGTGGAGGGGGCTGCTTTTCTGAATGGCCGAGGATGAGAAAGAGCAGCACAGGCCCATTTGGAAGGAACCATCGGCCTCCCCCTGTGGGGTGAGCCGGTGACCCCCAAAGTGCCGTGAAAGCCTGGCAGCAGGGACTCGAAGGACCTGCTTGCCTCCTGCTTTGGACAATGCCACCGGACCAGGGGTCAGGACCCTGCAAGTGTGGTCCATCAGTGCTGGGGGAGGGGTGTCCTCGTCCGCCAGCCCCCCCCCCCCCCCCCCCCCCCCCCCCCCCCCGCCTTATACAGACTCCACTTCCAAAGGTGCTGCCAAGGCAGCCTCCCGCCTCTTCCCCCTGGGCAACTCACTGGTGTTCCGGACATGGACTGCCAGGCCTTTCTTCTGTGGCACCTGCTTGTGGGCTTGACCCTCCAACCTCAAGGATTTGGTTGCTTGTTCCACAAGGACTCCTGGTCCAATGCGAGGTGGCTGGGCGCTGTGTGGAGGCGGATGCACCACCACAACCAGGGGAGGACCAGGCCATCCTGCACACAGTGAGTCACGGAGTGTGGCCTGTGGGTCTTTGGCCTGGGACCTCGCTACCCACTTGTTGGTGGCGGTGGTGGCTCCTGGCTTGGCAGCAAGTTTTCCAGAAGATGTCCTTCCTGACCAATAGGCCCCTGCACTGCTCCTCCTGCTGTGGGGCAGAGATGCGTCCTTCCTGGGTGCCTGGCCCGGCCACCACTGGGTTCACTCCTGCTCAGAGACTGCACCATGGGCCTCACTGCCCTTCTCAGTAGGTTTCGAGTGAAATGGACTCACGGTTTTTCTGGGCAGCTGTGCACTGGGCGCTGGGGACGCAGACACTGATGGGGCATGTGTTGGGGGTCTGAGGCCAGCTTGTCCTGCTCAGGTGGGGTGGCTTTCCCCCAGACAGGCTTGGTAATGCACTGTGGGGCTGTGTTTGGGGAGCATGCCGTTTCTGCATACCCACAACCTTTGTTTCAGACGCAGGGCAGATGCTCTCCTGAGAACCAGCCTCTGAGGAGCAGCCTCTGCCAGGCCATCTTGAAGGTTCTGGCCATCTTGAAGGAGGCTGTGGAGGGCACAGCCCATGCCTTCTGTGGTCCTGGGTGGTGCTGTCGCCACAGCTCCAGGTTCACCGTGGGCCGGCAGACATCGGGTAAGGAGCTGGTCTGCCCCGCAGCTGCTGATGCTCAGCAAACGGCCTTCACTCTGCTTCTCCCTGAGGATGCAGGTGCCCGTCCCCAAGCTTGGGGCCACATGGGTCCCAGGTGAGCTCAGGGCTAGCCCAGCTCCCTACAAGGTCGGGGGCAGCACTGGAGGTTGAATGGGTTCGGAAGCTGACACCACAGTGGATCCTGGGCCAGAGCAACTGGGGTCCCCAGCACCCTGCCCTGGCGGGCCTGAACCAGGCATCTGTCTCTGCGGTCAGGGCGTGGCATCTGGTCACATCTGCTGACAGTGGCCTCAAGAGCCTGGGCACTGTCAGATGGGGCAGGCAGGGTCCATGGTAACTGATCCCCAGAAGGGCAGTGGGAGGGATAGGCCTCCCCCTGAGCAGAGTGACCCCACTGGAGGAAGACTCAGGGCCCTTGACTGCAAGGACAAGGGGCCACCAGCTTTCCTGACACCTCCATGAGAGGGTCCAGCAGCCAGGTCTTCGGGGTGGGTGAGAGCCTGCAGAGGTCCAATGGGGTCACGGGCAGAGAGATGGACTACGTTTCTGCATGCACGTGGCTTTGTGGAGACCTGCTCAGAGGGTACTTGGTGGTCTGGGCGTGGCTTCAGATGTTTCTCACATCCTTCTCTGGACTGGCCGCTGCCTGGGACCCCAGAACCCCTCAGCTGCTGCTGTGCGGAGGGCTGGGGTGGACACGGGTCCTCCACCAGGCGGCAGCACCCCCTGAAGGGCCGAGGTCTCCCCTTCAGGACACCCCGCTGCAAAGCTCACAGTGGTTCCACCCCGCAGACTGCCCGGTCCAGACAGGAGTGGTCTTGGTGTCTTCATGGCTCGTTTTCACAAGTGGCTCTCCACCCCATCCTTGCTGCCCCGTCCTCTGTCAGCTCCTCAGAAACCCGCCAGGTGCGCAGCCAGGACCGAACCGGTATCCACATGGAGGGCTGACCCCTGGCTCTGACCTCAGCAGGGAAGTCCCTACGTCGGTCCTCCAGGACCCCCAGCTCTGCCTTGGCTCTGACGTAAGGTGGCCTGTGCATGGACGAAGGGGAACCCAGCTCCCCGCGTGGCTGTGCTGGCCACAGTCTTCATAGGTGGTGAGTCACCCGGCCTTTCTTCCTGGCCTCGTGCTGACCCCAGGTGAGTGTGGGTGGTGAGTGTGGGTGGTGTAGACTCTGGGTCCCATGGTCACCCGAGGTGTCCTGGTGCAGGCTCTCCGGAAGCAGCTCATGGGCCTGTTGGTAGTGGCTGCAGACCAAGGACAAACGGCCGGCCAGCCCCAGGGTCCTGACCTACAGGTGGACAGTAAGCCACACCAGCGGTGGTTCTTCCTCAGGGTCTGAGCATGGTGGTGGCTATGCAGTGGGGCTGCCCTTACTGCCTGCCAGCGTCCAGGCTGAGCGCCATGCCTGGGCCTCACATGGCCAGACCCTCATGGCTGGAGGACGATAGGTGGTGACACTGGCTCATTTCCTGCCATGCTCTGCCCTGGAGCCTCCCAAACCTCTCTCTCTCTGTGTGGCAGGAGTTCTGATGTCAAACTCAGCTCCACCACCCCCATCTTCCAAGAGGCACCCCTCATACATCCTCCCACACAGGTCCCTGGCACTGGTCACTCCAGCTGGACACCCCCCCTCCCCATGCAGAGCAGGAAGTGGTGGAGGTTACACTCACTCATGTCCACACCCACAGTCACACACACTCCCACACCTGCTGGGAACTCTGTCTTACCTGAACACCTCTCGCTGCCTCCCCTGGCCTCTCCTTGGGTCTGGGGGCCTCAGAGGAGGACCAGAGCGGGTGATGCTGTGCTGCTGCTCAAGGTGGAGTTGGGTGACTGTCCCCCCGCCCCCCGCCCCAACCTGGATACAATGGTGGCCTTGCTGCTTGGCCTCAGATGGCACCTCCTGTCCCGTGAGGACCCCGGGGCCAGGGAGAGCCCGGGCAGGCTGGGTTGCATAGAATGCAGGCACCATGGGGTGGGACTCAGGAACTTGGCTTAGAAACCAAGTCACAGGAGAAAGCGCTTCCTGCCACCAGCCCAGTGATAGCTGCTGACCAGCGTCCAGTCTGCCGTGGACTTTGTGGGGGACCTGATGCCCACACCGCACTGTGCTGGGCACACATGGGATGTGGGTGTTCAGTGTCCCATGATCCTCAACCCTGTCCTACCTTCCTCCTGCCCCACTCTGGCCTCTCCCTCTGAGTTGGTCGCCCAGGACCCTTGGGCACCCTCGTCCCTTCATACCTGTGGGGGCATTGACCACACACCGGTGTTTCCAGAACATCCTCCCTCAGACTGGCAGCTTCCTATACCCCAGAGTCCCCCTGATAGCCACAGCCCCTTGGGACATGTGCCCTGGACACCAAGCCCCCTCCCTCTGGCTCCTTCCTTCTGTGAGCGGGAAGAGGCCACGGGGGACCACCCATGGAGGCCAGCCTCCGCCATGGACCTTCAGCTGTGTGTGCCTGGCTGTGCGATGCCTGTCTCTCTGCAGGTCCCTGCTGCGCCGGCCTCCAGTACTCACCTGCTCTGAGAGGAGGGTGGGCTAGATGCCCAGAGAACTTCCTTTACCTCACAGTGAGTCCGGGTACTGACCACAAGCCCCCCTCAGCTGACAGGTAACATGAGAGCCCAGGGCCCCCACAGGGTTTCCACAGCTGCTCTCTGGGACTGAGACGGCCGGGCCTTTCTTAAGAGGCATGCCAGTCTCCGGTGGGCAGCCACTGCTTTCTGTTTGCCCCTGGGAGTGGCCTTTACTAGAGTGGCCTTTACTAGTGGTGTCCTGGGATAAGTGCTGTGCTACGAACCACGGGGTCCGTGCTTCAAAGCCAGCAGCAGCCCCGTGGGAGAAAGACGAGACTTCCTTTTCCCATAGAAAGTTACTGTCTCAGAAAGCAGCAGTTTGAGCCACCAGCCACGCTCAGGAGGACCATGAGGCTGCCTGTTCCCATTGGAGCCAGTGTCTGGGAAACCCAGGGGCACTTAGTTCCGCCCTGTCCTGCGGAGTACCGACAAGTCAGAATCTGATCAACACAGCGATCTGAGGGGAGCCTTGTCTCAGGTCTAACTGTCCTGGGAAGTGCGTCTGCAGCTGTGTGACTGCTCACTGCCCCTCTGTCCTTCCTGGACAGGGTGCTGAAAGCTGCCTCTGTCTGTCACCTCTGTCTGTGGTCCTGAGGCTGGTCCTGGCCCCTGGAGGGAGGGGGGGACTCTGTGCTCCTCCTGGCCTCACCTGCTGCCCATGATGGGCACACGCCCCGAGGACCCTTGGCCCTGTCCGTCTGGCCAGGGCTGGGGAGCTCCAGTGCTTACCTTGTACAAGCTGCACAGCCCGGGCGGGCTCTGGGGAGAGGCGGGCGCAGAGCTCCAGCCCTGCTTTCGCCAGGGTACCTGCTGGGGACACAGAGTGACCCATGAGGGCAGCCCAGGTACAGCCCAAAGCTCTGCTCCTGGCTGGCCGCCTGGGGCCTTGCCGCCGGGGGAGGAGAGGGCACATCCAGGCCACATGCTGGCCCAGGCTCCACCAGTACCGTCACCAGAGAGGGATGGTGTCTCCCAGCAGGGAGTGAGATGTAAGACAGCCCCGAGGCTCAGTGGTTACGTAAGGCCAGAGGTTCGAAGCCACCGGCTGCTCCATGGACAAAAGGCAAGGCTGCTGCCCCGTTGAGAGTCCTAGTCTCTGCACCTTGGGGGCAGTCCCCCGTCTTTGTTGTGGGGTGCAAGGAGTCAGCACCCACTCGAAGGCAGTGAGTCTGGTTCTTCTGAGAGGACAACAGCACTTTTGAATCCATAATGAAATGAGCAGCGGCACAGATCCCCTGCAAGATGCATGTGTGTGGCTAAGACGCTGCTTCTGCACAGGGTTTACACGCTGACATCCTTGCCAGGCCTTGACTCACTGACAGTGTGGCCAATCCAGCCACCAGGGCCTGGCCTTGGCTGTGGGCACTGCTCCCAAGAGGCTCAGATACGCACCCAGGACTGCGTGTCCCCCCCAGGTACATGCGGCTTCACCTGCCTCTGCAGTGGTCAGTTCTTCTAAACCCTGCCTGCTGCCTCACTCTCCCTGTACTCTGAGCTCACGAACACACCTGCCATGTGGACCCCCGGGGAGGCAGCTCGGGTAAAGGGGAGTGAGTGTGTGTGTGTGTGTGTGTGTGTGTGTGTGAGAGAGAGAGAGAGAGCACTAGCTATCACAGGAACAAGGTGGGTGGTTATGGATGTTACCAGGGACTCAGCAGAGAAAGGAGAGAGAGGGAGGAGAGAGATCTCACAAACAAGTGGTGTCGGCAGGAGGTGGGGGAGGGTGTAGACACTGCTATCCACTCACTGCAGACGTGGCGCGGGCTCCCCATGTGATATGTACCTCGCCATAGGCACTGTGTGATATTTCAGACCTTATCACCACACCCCTGCACCCTGTGCAGGGGCCATTTTTGTCAGCACCGGAAACCAAACAGGGAGAGGGACTGGCTTCACTTCCCTGTCTGGAGGCGAGCCTGAGGTCTCTTGGCCAGCACTGGGGTGCTGTGAGCCCCAGGGGAGGTGCAGGAGGAAGTGGAGTATCAGGAGCCCTGGGTCCTGGCTGTGTGTGTGAGCGGCTGGCGGCTCAATGCGCACACAGTGTGTGGTGTGTTCTAGAAGCACAGCTGTGGGGCAGCTTGTGCCTTGGGCCAGCGGCAGTCTGTCCTGAGTGTGTGCTGGCGGACAGCCAGATCCGGTGCCTGCAGCAGGAGAGGGCACTAAGGGGCAGGGGACGTTGAGAGAGTAACCCAGGACGGTCAGCTTGCTCACGCGGCAAGGGGTGTCTCCGTTCCCTTTCTGGACCTGATGCCCTGCCTCCTTGTAAAATGGGTTTTGCTGCTGCCTTTGGGACAGTTCAGTGACATGGAGACCGTGCTCACCCCTTTGCAGAGGTAAACACAATACCACTGTAAACACAATACCACTGCCCCCTAATGTCCTCTGAACACACAACCCATTGCCCAGAGTTGCTTCTGACTCACAGCAGCCCTGATGGACGGATGGGGGCGGGGGTGCAATCTTCCCTGGGGGCAACTGACAGCTACATTGCCCTCCCTCAGGGTGGATGGTGGCTTTGAGCCGCTGACCTTGGGGTTAGCAGCCCAGTGCCATCTGCTTCTTCTGCCCCCACCTCCACTATGCGGGGAGATCACGCTGGGGTGGAACTCAGCGAGTTTGCCTCTCAGCGGACATTAGGGGAGGGCTTTGGCTGCAGCAGGCGTCTGAGCTCTGGGTGTCCAGAAGTCTGGCTTCCTGAGAAGGCCTATCACATCAAACAGCAGACTGGCCGTGTGCCTTTCCTGCCTGATACTGTTGGGGTTTTGACCCTGGCCCCGTGCACAGAGAGGCAGGGACGGGGTGGGGTCCACCCGGGAGCTGACTGCTGTGGGAAAGGCGGCAGGTGGACCCACAGACAGAAGCAGGAAGAGGAGAGGTTCTCTGGCCAGCCGTGGCCAGCCCCAGGGGGGCTGCGAGGCTCAGGTCCTCTGGCCAGGGGAACCTGGTGAAGAAGGCCTTCTGCAGCTGGGGGAAAAGGAGGGGGCTCCGTCCCGGGGAGTTGATGAATTAAGAGGCTCCCCGAGCGGTTCAGGAAATGAGTGCTGCCTCAGGAAACCAGGGGTCCCTCTCCCGGAGGCTGCCCTGTCCAAGTGTGGTGAGGGTCTCAGCCCACACCAAGCCCCAGGAGGCACTGTGGACTGCCTGGGGTTCACTCTGGAGGAGACCCCGCTCCCGCTCTTAAGCTCGCCTCTTCACCAGCAACCAACGTCCCTCTAGCAATGGGCCCCACCCACGGAGCGGGAAGCAGTCCAGGGAAGGGAGCGGCTAGGCCTTCCCATCAGGGTCCTCCGCACGCGGGATGGGGGCTGCGCCAGGCTTTGTTCTCCCTCTGGCTTAGAGCTCGCCTGGACGCCCTGTTGGACTCACCACCGTCTCTAGGCAGCCGGACCACCTCCCGCAAGGCCAGAGAGTTGCGCATGCGCACACTAGCGCCTGGGCCCTTTGGGCGGCAAGCGGGCTTCCAGCATTCCTATGCACAGATGTGCAGGAATGCCCATGAAGGGACCCGGGCCCAGGCGACAAGGGCAGTCGTGATGCTGGGAGCTGTTTGGGGGCAGAAAACATTACCTCTCAGTGGACAGGTGAATGCGGCTGCTGAAGGCCCTCTGGTGGAGCCATCGGCCAGCAGACTTACCTGTGGGCAGCTGCATCCTGAACATACCCACCTGTGTGGTGTCAGTGGTCAAGCAACTTAGACAAGCTCCGCCCCCTCAATTATCACACCAGGCTCTGTCTGAGAAGTGGTTTAATTAATGTATAGACTGCAGAGATATGTTCACATCTGTATGTTACACAAGGCAAAAAGTTCAAGGCAAAATCCAACCCGAGTACAGTCATTGGCACACAGAGTCACACGCAAACCCCAAAAAGGCATTGTCTTCTGCAGCGGGGGCAGCACAGGCACCCCCCTGTCCCACTCAGGGGCGGGACTGCCCACCAGCTTTGGCCAGGCAGACCACCAAGGGACATGGTGGAGGGCTGGCCACAGAGGTCAGCACAGCTCTGATCCATAGTCCCTTGGGGTCAGGGGACTAGTTGGGGTGGGACCCCAGTAAAAACTCTCTGATAGTACTTGTTTGGCGACAACCAACACAATCCCATTTGTTTTCACTTTCTGGTGAGCTGGTACAGCAGGTGAGGAGTGTGGGGTGGTCTTGGCCATGGAGACTCACCAAGGGTCCGACCGGACCCCCCGCGTGTGCCTGGAATTTTTCGAAGACACATTTTTACTGTTGTTGCTCAGCATGCCCACAGCGGGACCCGTGGGTGGCACTCCTGCTGCTGCTGGGACGATTCTGTATGGATGGCATACTCGGGTCTCACCTTTCTATCCTGAGCTGTCCCACCTCTGGGAATGCAAAGTTGCTGCCCCTGAGAAGCTGATCCTATCTTGGGAGCTGCTCGGCCAGTGCGGCCCAGACAGCCAGCTCTAAGAGAGCACCGCGATCAGGAGGGCAGACTTGACTGTAAAGCCACATGCTTTGTTTGGCTTAAGAAGACCTCAGGGGAGAAGTTGGAGTTTAAGGTTTGGAGGTCTCGGCATTGCTTTTGGGGGTTCACCCAGCTCTCAGGGCTCGGCCGGTCTAGTCCCCTAGGACTTGAAGTTCTGTTCTGCTTTTCCCTCTGCTGTGATCAGGACTGTCCTAAGAATCTTGGATCACAGCTGTCAGCAGTGGTGGCCGGGCACCATCCAGGTCTGCCGGTCTCCTGACAACAGGGCATGCTGTGCAAGGAGGCAATTAGGTGGTCCTCCTCTATTGTCATACGCTGCTCCCTCACTCCTTGAGTTGCTATTATGAACCTGACCCCAAACGGAGGGATCCTCAAGAGGCTCAGTGCCCAGATTTCCTTTGAGAGCCAAAGGGTGCCAGACTACAGGAGTGCCGGCAGGCCAGTAGCTGAGCTCTCCCACCAGTGGCTCAAAAGACAGACCAGGGGCCCTACCTACCCTCATGGATTTGGGGACAGACATATCCATTGTGTGTGGGGGGGAGGGGGAGAAGGGGACTTCCCTTGTCATCTTCATGTGCTCCACAAGGTCACAGAACACATTCCCAGAGTGAGGGGACAGGAAGGAAACAAGAATAAGCTCCGGAGTCCTCAGGGAAGTACATCAGAATGGGAGATGAACCAGACCCCAAAGGCAGGGTATAGTGCCTGCCTGGTTAATTTATAAGACTGTGCCCACAGCATAAAGGAGTCACAGCTCAGGCCTCATTGACCCAACGAGGTGGGCAGAGAAGTCGAGATGTGGAATCACCAGGGCACGGGCTCCAGAGAGAGCCAGCCTGGCCCATCAGTTGGGAAGACGGCTGGGTTAGGGGGCCCTGTGTGGTGTGAGGGAGTGGGAGGCCCTGCCTGGCGGGGTCCTGCTCGGGGCTGCCTTCTGAGGTGTGAGGTCCCCAGTGCTGCACCTGCCACTGGGGACGACCTGGACATCCAGCGTGGACAAAATGGAGCAGAGCAGCCCGGGTCTGTATAGCTCTGGGAGGGTGCAGGCATCGCGGGACACCCAGGGGAGGCGCCGTCTCCACCCCACTGCTGCCTGGCATTCCACGGCCTGAGGTGTGGGGGGCCTGCTCTCAAGGCCACACACAGCCCCTTTCTTCCTCTCTGAATGCCCTGTTCACACCCGGCCCTCCAAGAAATGCTTCCTCGAAGAATTCAGAATGTCAGCTCAGAGCCGCACAAAGGCTGAGTGTCGCCAGAGCATTCCGGAAGGGAGGGAAGGAGGGAGGGTATAGGAGTCCCAACACGGTCCCTGGTGGCCTGTGCTTCTCACGGGATGGGGGTGGGTGCCTGGGGGGGGGGGGTCTCTGTCCTGAGGCTGCACCTCTTCATCAACAGGCCAGTGTGGGCACAGCCACAGGCAGTCACCTCCCCTGCTGCCTCTGGGGGAGCTGGCGGGGACACAGCAGGCAAGCTGCTCGTGGAGAGCCTGCCCTGACACACCGCCCCGGGAGCCCTGGTGTCGCACTGGTTAAAGCGCCCCAATGCCACCCACCAGGTCGACTGTTTGAGCCCACCGGCCTCTGTGTGGGAGAAAGACAAGACTGGCTGTGCTGGGCAAGGCGGCGGCCACAGAAGGCTGTGGGCAGTCCTGCAGGCAGGGCCGTGACTCAAGTCACCTCAACAGGCGTGGGCCAGTCGGCCCACAGAGCCAAGGACCCCCCTCTCTGGCACACAGGCAGCAAACAGGGCCAGAGAGACGTCCCACCACAGTGCCTGCAGACCATGGTTCAGCACCGAGGGCTGCGGGGCTAGTGGCTGTTCAGGGAGCGCCCAGCTCATGTTTCGTCCTCCTGGTTTAGAAGCAGGACAGCCAGGCGAAGGACAATGCCCATCGCCAGAGGCTAGCCGGCTGCTGCCCGCACACTGCCTGCATCTCTCTGTCTCTCTCACACTCTGGGCACCTGGTGCCCTTGGCATTCCACAGTGCGCTGGTGAACCGCTCAGGGCGCTGCCCCCTTGGCGGGGCGGGCGAGCCTGTCCACACAGCTCCATCTGTGTTCGGAGTCCACGCTCCTCGGGTTAGAGCCGATTGTGCAGGGACTGCTTTGACTTCTTCGCAATCCTGTGGGGCTATTCTCATCACCCAGCTCCTGGGTCTCATCCAGCTCTTTTGCAGAGAGGGTGAAAGTCTGCTTTTCTTTGAAGCCAACAAGTGAGAGTCACGGTCACACAGGTGTGAGGACACAAACCCACATGACACATCTCTGAATCCTGTCTTCCTGTCAGCTCTCTGAAGCTGCTCAGTGACTCTCTCTCTCTCTCTCTCTCTCTCTCTCTCTCTCTCTCTCACTGTCCCTGTAAGTCAGTCCACTTGGAGGGAGGCCACTGCTTGATGGATATAGCTGGCCCACACTATGGAAGCTGGGTTGCATGCGTCAAGCCCCCCAGCCTTCTCTTGGGAGAGAGATGTGGCCATCTACTCCCACATTCTGACAACCTTGGGGCCCCCACCAAGGGGCCTGGGGGTCAGGACCGGCGTGAGGGCTGTGGGTCTGGGAACTGGCTCTCCATGCCTGCACAGCCCATATTTCCAGAGTGTAAACCCACCACTCTGCCCCACCACCTCAGGTCACACAGGCCAGAGGAAGAAGCGGCCTCTCCTGGGAGAAGGGGCACCCATGTGAGCCCTGAGGCCCACGGGGACAGATAACAGATCATGGACTTCCCTTGGAATCCCAGTGAGTTAGGACACGGCCCAGGGAGGGGAAGGAAGCCAAAGACCGGCAGGCCCAGACGCCCACTGGCTGCCAGCAGCAGAGAGTCACGACCGGGGTCACAGACAGCCACGCCTCAGCCCCCACTCTCGGGCTGCTGCTGCTTGCCACAGACGTGTGCAGGTCTCCTCCCTTCCCGCCCTCCGACTTGAGGAGACATTTGAGCACATCAGCAGAGGGTCACCCATCCAGGCTGTCCCCAGGAGGAGGGCTCGCCCCAGGTTTCAGGACACTGGGCCCCCAGAGCCCTCTTGTGACGGACGCAGCACACAGAGGCAACGTGGCATCCAGCATGGTGGTCAGAGCACTCACGGGAGGGGTGGGTAGGCCAGGGCTCCACCTCTCTCTCCCCTCCCGAGCCGCCCAGCACCCTGAGCACGCTGAGCTCTCAGGGACACACGGACCGCTCGCTTTCCTGGAGGCATTTTAATGGACACTGCTTTCACAGAGGGAGCTGCATGGCACACATCCAAGCACAGACAGAGCAGGAACGCCCCTCCTCGGAGCCCACACACCGGCCCCCGCTCCACCCACCTACCCCAGGCAACCGGCACAAAAGAGAAGGCTAGTTCTGGGTACAGACGGGTCAGGCACTCAGAAGCCCAGCTCGGCTCCCAGCGTACTCTTGTCACAAGGCAGCATGCGGCCCAGAAGCCACGAGAAGGGACAGCAGCAGGGTTTGCGGCCAGCACAGAAGGTGGCCTCAGAGAGCCAGGGAGGGGCACTGGGGGCTGTGTCCACCGCCCTCCAGGGTCCGGGCTGCCCTGGCATCCCTGAGGCCCTCCTGGTGGCAGCCCTCGGGGGCCAGGAGTGAGTGGGACACCGGGCACACAGAGCCAGGGCCACCTGGAGGGTTGGCCAGAAACATGGCACCTGCCAGGTGCGGCCCACGGATGGATGACGACGAAGGGGGGCGGGCGGGCTGGCGAGGCGCAGGCCGCCGCCCTAGTCCCGAGCGCTCACCTTGCCGGAGCCCCTCTTGGGCACGGCCCTGTCTCCGGCAAAGAACCGCCCGATGGAGTCCAGGATGCCGGTGTCTCGGCGCCGGGGGAGGAAGCCGTGCCGGGCATGGTCGGCGGCACTTGCCGTGGCCAGGTACTTGGAGCCGTGCCGCTGGGAGGGCCGCTTCTGTGACGCCATCACATCCACACTGTCGTCGGCCGCGCTGCTGTCTTCTCGAATGGGCTGGAGCTCTTCGGACTCCGAGGGTCTGTCTTTGAAGGTGTTGTCCTCCCGGCCCGGGGCATCTCGGGAAAAGAGGCGGACCAGCTGGGGGCGGCCCGAGGGGTCAGCTGGGCTGGCCTGGGGCCAGGCATTCTTCGGGCTGGCTGTGTGACCGGGGTCTGTCGCCGCTGTGTCCTCGGAGGGCGTCCCATTGTACGGCCTCACATCTGCCGGGCCTGCAAACAACAGGGATGAATGCGACCTGTGTGGCCCTGCGCACAATGCTGCTTTCTCCACACGCGCTCAGCGCCGGGGAGGGGGGGGCGGGGCCTGCTCACTCGCAGCCACCGCCTCGGCCAGGCCTGCCGGAGCCCTGGTTGTCCACGGACAGACCCCAAGCCGCCAGTCATCAGCCGTTTCCCCAGGAGCCCCCGGGTTCTCAGTGACCCTGAGGGGTCCCCTGGACCAAGCCCCTCCCCCACCCCCTGGGCCTGAGAGTGGGACAGGCCCTTTCGTCAAAGATGGGCTACTGACCACACAGCCAGTATGTCAAAACCTTCGTGGAGTGTCAGGCTCAGAAACCCACAGGACCACTCCACCCTGACCCTGGGGTGGCTGTGAGCTGGCATGGACTCAGTGATAGTCTGTCTGTCTGTCTGTCTGAGTAAAACATGGGACTCCCTCATCTCCCTGCGGCCAGACCTAACAGAAATGCACCGAGGGGCCCACAGATGCCTTCTCGCTGGAGTGGTTTAGGCAACAGAGTTGGCTTCTCGGTCACGCGAGCAGCAGTGACAACCAGATCTGGGAAGGGTGTGCGTGTGCACGCATGCATTTCACTGCCCCATACCACAATGATCTCTGGAATGCAACAGGTTCACATTAGGGTGACGTGAACCCCACTGTTTTTCTTCAGACTTGTGTGGAAGAGGTGGCTTCTCTATCCGATCCTACATGTACAAAGGTACCCACTCACCCCCGCCCACTAAACCAGCTGTGTGAACACTAGTCTCCCATCTTCTTGACACCTTTCCATCCGTCCATCCACCCCTTGTCTACGCACCCATCCATCCACCCCCCCACATATCCACAGACCCATCCACCCATCCATCTATTCATATCCCCAGCCACAAATTCATGCAACCACTCACTTACCCACTTATCCATCCACCCTATCCACTCATCCATTCATTCAACTGTCTACCCATCTATCTACCCATCCATCCACCCATTCATACCCCATATCATCAGCCATGAGTCCACTCACTCACCCACATATCCATCCATCCATCCATCCATCCATCCACTATTCATCTGTCCTTCCACCCATGCACCTGCCCAACAATCCATCCACCCACCCATTCATCTGTACATATACCCATTCATCCACCCATATCTCCAGTCATGAATCCATTCAAGCAGTCACACACTATCCATCCATCCATCCATCCATCCATCCACACACACACTCACTTATCTATCCATCTACTCACCAGTCAGCTATCCACTATCAGTCCACCAGCCCAGCACTATCAGCAACCCCTCCTCTCTCCCCACCCCCAGGCCCCAGCACTGGGTTACTGAGCGCTCCCTGGGCATGAATCCCCTTCAGGATATTAGGGTTGCAGCTGTGCCTGCAGTCCTCATGCACTCATGTTCTGCGAGAACATCAGGTTCTGTCAGGTGGTGCTGGGACACCAGCCATGAGCTTGCACACAAGTGAAGCTTGTGAAACAGGGTGAGGGGAGCAGCGGAGGAGTGGGGGGCCTCTGCCCACATTCCCTTGGCCAGCAGCTGCGAGCCTCTAGACTGGGGCTTTCCCCAGAGGCTTCACAGCCAACCAGAGGTCTACAGGGTATCTCTTTAATGAGGTTGAGAAGTCATTTGCTGGGGGCTTCTTGGCCTTTAGACCAAATGTATGGGAATGGCTTGGACATACAACACCCCCTATCTTCTTCACACAGCCAGAGGTATTGAGAGCCACCCGATCTTCAGCTTCTGGGCTATCCAGGGTCCCACCTGCCCCAGACCAGACTCGGTGACAGGCACCCATCAGGGAGAACTCTGCAGCCTAAATTCACCTTAGACCCGGGCTCTTCCTTCCTTCCCTGGGGCCACACACTGGGGCTGTTTGATGGTCTGAAGGAGGGCCAGGTGAGGGCCAGGTAGGGGTACAGGTGGTGGTCAGTCTGGCCTAGCCTTCCCTGGACTGACTCTGTCAGAAAAAGGGATGCTATCTTCATAGCATAAGGGGGGGCGGGGAGCACAAGTCCTGGGTCCCTGGGAGAGGGACCGGGATGTTCAGGGCTCTGGCACACATGGGTGGGGATAGGTAGAGGGTTGGCAGGAGCAGCTATCCTGGAAGTAAAAGAGTTTGGGGTGCTGTGGACATGCTAGAGAGAAGGGAGGGACAGGAGTGCCAAGAAGTGGGGCAAGGCCAGGAAAGTGAGGGGGCAGGGGAGGGGGCTAGACTCCCTGGCTGCTCCTCTCCCTGAGGCCCAGTCCCCTTCTCACTTCCCCCCACTGGAAAGCCCACCCTTTCCCCTCCTCACTTGGTCTGTACCCAGCCCAGCCTGTAGCCTCCCTGCCAGCCTTTGTCCCTTTCCCAGAATTGGCTGTGGAGCCCCAAGCCCAAGGAAGCCCCCCCCCCCCCCCTCCCGAGAACTTGTTTCCACCCAGCTGGGGGCTCTGCCTGACTCTGAGACCCACCCTGCCGCCACTCCTCATGCTTCTCCTATGGGATGAAGACAGGACTTTTCCACAATTACATACTCCAAAATATTAAGCAACCTATTTACCAGCATTTAGTGTGCAAGTTAAGCTAGCTTTTCTCCCTGAAGCTCCCCGTTATCTCAGGCCTTTGTGTGACTCACGATAAAGCTGACTCCCCTGCTGTTAGGATGATGGTTCCCTTCAAGGGCCATTGTCAGTGACTCCTAACAAGACAGACCCGTTTATCTGCCCCCAGGAGTCCGAGGTCGTCCCTTATCACCTCCCTCTCCCTTTATTCACATAGGCATCTCTAAGTCATTGTCACCATAGAGCCTTTAAGGCAGCCCCCTCTTGCTACATGTCCTGACCAGTGACGACAGAGCTCATGTGTACCCCATAAGGGTACATAAATGGAGAAAATTAAAGTTCACCCTCCTGGCCCTGAGTGCTGGACACTCTCGGTTCCTCTCTCCCATCATGTAATCCCTTCCCCTACCCTCTCTCCACGTGGACCACCAAGCGGGGCGGAGGTGAGCATGTTACCCTGATGTGATAATATGTCTGACTCTTGTGATTTCTCCCTCTCTCATGTTCTCTATATCCTTATTATAGTAAATAATAATCATCGTTGTACAACTGACCCTGTTGAACCCGTAATATATGTATCAGAAACTGGCTTCTTCTGATATCTCCTTTTCCATCTCCACCTCCACTAGGACCCAATGTGGCCTCTGCATCTCAGAACACGGGTCCCTTCCAGGGGCCTGGCCCCCAGGATTTCCCTGCTCTGCACACCAGGCCCATGCAATCTATTCCCTCGAGCCCCTCACCCCCTATGAAATTGCTCTAAGACACGATGTGGTGATGTCATCAACATGGAGGATCATTCTGGGGGCAGGCGCTCTTCCACGGCCCCCATGGCCCACCAGGCTAGCCCCTTCTGCCCTGCTCAGAGGACCACACCTCCGGGGCTCACAGTCCCCACGCTGTGGTACCTGTCCCCAGGCAGGAAGGTGGTGGTTCCTACGATGCCTCCAGAATGCCGTGCTTGGTCCCACTCCCCAGGGACTAGAGGCACCACCTGGGGCTTCACTGAGAGTGAAAACAGCGGAAGGTCGTGGACACCGTGCCCATCATATGGCTCACGTGTGTGTGTGCATGTGCGTGAGCGGGGGGGGGGCTTCAAATATATGTGTGCATACGTGTGCGTGCATAGTCACGTATGCACACCCCAATTCACAGTGACCTCTAGAGCAGAGCAACGCTTCCCAGAGGGCTTCCGGGCTGTGTATCTTTGTGGAAGCGGGTAGCCTTGAATCTCTCCTGCAGAGTGGCTGGGGGTTTCCAACCATTGACCTTGCAGTTAGCAGGAGAGTGGCTAACCACAGGGTCCCCGAGGTCCAGCTCCGCGCCCCTCATCCCACCTCTCCTCTCCATCTCACCATGGTGTGCGGTGTGTGTGTGTGCCGAGTGAGAGAATGCATTTATTGCTACACACACCAGTAACAACACAGAGGTTGGGACTGCTGTGCTCACTAGCCCCTGCATGAGGACGCTGCCCATGTGCGGGCGGCAGTGGTCTTGCAGCCTGGGTCCTGACATTAACTTGGAGCTGAGGGCCCTGCTTGCCGCACACATCATGAGGCCACTCAGTGTGAGCCGGGAGGGGCGGCGCTGCAAAGAGGCGGAGGGACGTTTTTCAGATGCACCGAGGACCAGCCCACCGCAGGCCATCCTGTGAGGACAGTCGGCCCCATCCAATAGCAGACGGCCAGCCTGCTTCTCCAGCCAGTGGGTTGAGGGTGGGCGGCTGCTCGCAGAAGCACCTAGAGGCAGGGGCCGTGGGTGCCTCCTTGATCTCCAGGCGGGGAGAGCAGGGATGCATGCAGGGGCCGGCCTTTCTGGGCGAACTTTATAATCCGGGCCAGGCAGAGCCCAGGCCAGTGCCGGAGGCCCACAATGGTCCCACAGTGACCCTGACACATGAACAAGACACAAGCGCCTCTGAATATAGATGTGGTCACAACAGCAGGGCATTGTGTCCCTGAATGGGGCTATGTGTGAAGCACAGAGAGGGACATCTGTGTCCTCGAGTAGCTTCTCTCAACACCTACAGGACAGGGAGAGTGGGGGAGGGGGCGTGGCAGCCTCAGGTGGGTACAAGGTGCACACCCCCTGGAGGCAGAGCTGGGTTTGCACACTCAGGCACTGCTTCCCTCCCAGCCTCACCTGTAGCTGGTTCTCACCTCCACAGGTACAACTTGGAGATAAGCAGAGGCAGGCTGACAGGGGCAGGCCAGGACCCATGGGAAAACCAGAGCCCCGGACGCCAAAACTGGAGCTGTGCTGGACCCACCATCATTCACAGACCTGAAGGGGAGCTCCCTGGGCCCCAGATGACTTTCCTCAGGGGCGCCTGCACTGTCCACTGCCAGTTGCTGATACCCTGGAAGGGGCTCAGTTGTGCCCTACACAGAGACTCCAGGGGAGAAAGGCCTGGGGTCCCTAGGGTCCTGCAGCTGTCAACCTTTCCAGGAGTGCATAAACACCACGTCTTTCTCCCGGGGAGCGAGCAGCTGGGGGGTCTGAAGTGGCTACCTTGTGATGAGCAGCCAGCGTCCAACCCTCTGCACCACCAGCAGGCCAGCCTGGTCAGGAATGGTCACTGTGCATTTCTGAGGGGCAGAGGGGCTGGGCTCATGGAGGGTGGGTTCTAATTTCAGCATGACCCACTCCACGGTGCCTCTGGGGAGGGGGGGGTGCATCCCTTTTGGGTAAGGTGACCAGATGTCCCACTTTTTAACAATCTGTCCTACGTCCTGCAGCACTTTAAAATTAAATAAATATATTACAATAACATTTTTGTGTTCTATGAAAATTTTTGTTTCTCCATATAGACCACATTTTTAATCAAGAACCCACCCCACCCCCAGGTCAATGGTGTCCTGCTTAAAATCTGGTCACTTCACTTTTGGGGGTTGTCTGAGGGTCAGGGGACCCCTCTCTTCATCAAGCAAAAGACACTGCCCATAAGAGGGCATCCACCTCCTGCCCTGGCACCTGCTCCAGCCCCTGTGTACCAAGCTGCCAGGCACGCTGTGGTTTGTCCCAGGGCGGGAAGATGGGCAGGCACCCATCCTGTCCACAGGGGCCTGTGGTGGCCAATGCCACCTGGTCAGTTGCCAGCTCTGCCTACCGGGGCTCTCATGGGACTTTGGAAGAGGTGGTCAGGCCTTCTTGGCGGTGAAGTTGAAGCCCGTAGTCTTCTTGGCTGAGTGATAGTCAGAGCCTGCTTTCCATGCAAACCGGGCCTGCAGGGGGGTCTCTCGGGAGCACTGCTGAGCTCAGCCCTGCAGCCCCTCTGGTAACCCTTGCCTGCAGGGGGCTGGGCGTGGCCCTGGAATGTGGAAGTGTGGGCCAGGGGAGCTGGCCACTTCTTGACCATGGGATGCAGCCCCTGGCACTGGGCTCAGGGACCCGGGGGAGGCTGGTGAACAAAGGCCGCCCCTGTGGGCGCTGGGAGCTGCTATGGCAGAAATGCTGCATCTATGCCGGGCATGTGGCCGCCCTCGCCCTCCAAGGCGCGCGGCCGCTGCGGCCTCACACCGGCCCTGCTGATCCGTCAAAGGCACCCCCACAGCTGAGCGGGGTCACGGAGGCAGGCCCACA
Source organism: Nesogale talazaci (assembly GCA_004026705.1). Classification (NCBI taxonomy): domain Eukaryota; kingdom Metazoa; phylum Chordata; class Mammalia; order Afrosoricida; family Tenrecidae; genus Nesogale; species Nesogale talazaci. The sequence goes on from PVJH01006237.1 coordinate 54,995, forward strand.
CAGCCAGGGCAGGGGGCAGGCGGTGTGGAGAGCCCTCTCGTGAAGTGGGGTCAGTCCTGGGCCCAGCCGCCTGAGCCTGAGGCAGGGCCAGACCTCCAGTTCTGTTACCTCAAAGGACTGGGGGAAGGGGGGGGGGGAAGGGAGGAGGAGGGAGGGCAAGGGACAGGTGCGCTCAAGAGACAGGTGACCCCGAGGGACAGGGCTGCTGTGGGGTCTTGTGGGGCTGGTTTTCGTGGGGCTGTAAGTCGGGTCTCAGGAGTCCTGGGGCACCATGGTTACCGGGCGGCTCCTCGCAACAAGGCCAGGAGTTGGGGGCCTCCAGGCAGGTCTCTGAGGTGGAAGGACGGAGTATCCATGCCCGGACAGAGCGACAGTCTCAGGAACCCACGGGCACAGTCCTGTCCCGTATCCAGGGCCGCTGTGCACCAGGGTGAGTTCTGGGGAAGCGAACTTTTAAGGCTTGATGCCTAGACCCACTCCAGAGTCTGCTCAGACCACAGAGACCCTGCAGGGCCAGTCAGGAGGCACAGGGCTTCGGGTTGGGAGACAGTAAGTCTTCCTGGGAGCAGACCGCCTCCACGCTCACGGAGCGGCTGGTGGGTTGGAATCTCAAACCTCTGGTCCAAGGGGAAGGAGGCGGCTGCAGGAGCAATGTCCAGGTGGGCTACCTGGGCTGCCCAGCACAGAAGGTGGGTGCCTCGTCCGCCTCGCTGAGGGTCAAGTGGTATGCTGGCCGACCCTCCCCGGCGGTCAGCAGGTGGTGGTTCGCACTCAGGGGCCCCAGGGAGAAGGGACCAGGCAGCCTGCTCCTGTCAAGACAGGGGTGGTGGCCCTGGGGCTGTCCAGGGGTTCCAACTCACAGCAGGGACACTACGTACAACAGAAACAAACAGCGTCGGGCCCTGCACCTCCCACACAGCAGCAGGAAGCTAAGGAGCAGGCCAGCTCTCTGAATCTTCCCGGATGTGGCTGGACGCAGCACAGTGAGCCCCAGCGGTGGTGGGCACACTCATGCACTCACAGCGCTGAATGCAGAGGGGTAGAAGGGGCCCCAGGACTGGTGTCCTGCATCTCAGCCGGGCTCCATCGTCCCTCAGAAATCCTGTGCAGGAAGCGCGGGGCTGCATCTGTCCCCAAGGGGAGACCCACTGGCCAGGTCCAAGGCGGCCCGCTGCTGGCAGAGGGAGCATGGGGCCAGGGCCTGATCAGGGGACTGCAGCGCAGAGAACACCCAGCACACTTCCGTGATGACTCGTCTGCACTGGGCTCACAGCTGTTCCCCAAGCGAGGGCCGCTCCGGGGCAAGAGTCTCAGGCCTCTCCACAGGCTGGGTTCGCAGGACTTAAATGGAAGGGCGGAATTGGGCCTGGGCCTGTTCCCCTTGCACCCTTTTCCCCAGCACCCAGGGCTACTTGGCCTGGAGGGAGCAGTTGCTGTACATGGAGGTGTGTGCGCATGTACTTATGTCCATGTGTAGGTGTGTATGGATGTACATGTGTATGCCTGTGCCTGTGCATATACATGTTCATGTATGTGTGCTTGTGTGTATATGCACACCTGTATGTATGCACACAAATGTGTCCCTAAGTCCATGTGTATCTATATATACATGCATTCATGGGTGTGCTTATGTGTGCATGTGTGGATTAATGTATATATATGCGTATATACATAGACATGCAGTCATCTGTGTACACATGTGCTGTATGTGTGTGCCAGTACTTACATGTGTGCATGTGTTCATGTGTGACTGCATGCATATTTGTGTATGCACATGTGCATATATAGTTATGTGAGCACGTGTGCCTGTATTTATGTAACAGTATATATAGAGCTCTCTTTATTTCTGTGCACATGTATGTCTGCATGCATGCACACATGGAAGCACACACACACACACACACGTCTACATCCCTGGCCAAGGTACTTGCTCCTGGGCCAGCCCTCATCTGTCGCTGTGGCCTGCATGCTATTGTGAGTGTTCCCATCTCAGTGGGACTTCCAGACGATGAAGGAAGCCAGAAGTCAGCTGAAGAAACCCCCATCGAGTCCAGTGACTTCCCCTGCCCCGGCCATGGGAGTGGGGTCAGGACTGGGGGTCATCTGTGTTGTCACCAGGGGTCCCCACAGGCCCCCGATGAAGGGATGAGTCTGGTGAACATGATGGATGCTGCAGGTTTCTCCACCCTACTCACTTACCATGGGGACTGTCCCCAAAACTTATGGACAGTACTGGCCCCCCCCCCCCCCCCCCCCCCACTGAAACACACCACTGTACAGGAGTGTGGGGAGAACACCCCGGGCAAAATCCAAGATCATAAGAAAGACCCCACTTCATAGTCTGTGAGGGATGGTGGCTCTCCATCCCTCCAAACCTGGGACTGGACCTGTCGGGGTCATCACCCAGACCTGAAATAGACCTGCCCAGCACAAGGACAGCACCGCAAGCTCCTCTGTCACCAACCAACCCGGGGTCCGAAGGACAGTGCCTGTCCCAGGCAGGGCCAGGGGCAGGGGAGAGCTGCCACATGGGGACTGTGACCAACCCAGGGGCCATGATCCTGCTGTCACAGGCATGCAGACCCCCTCAGAGAGCCCAGAGCGAACCTAGCTCACAGCCACCTATCTGGCCTCCTGGTCCCCAACCTGGGCTGAAGACCAGGGCCAAGGACGAGGCCAGCACAGCTCCCCTGGACAAAGGGTGGCCCTGGCCCTGCCCTATGGTGCCCAGTGAGGAAAGTGAAGGGCAATTGCTGGAGGCAGGGCCTGGAGGGAGTCACTGAGCTACCCCTCTCCCTGGTTGATTGTGCGTCTGTGGGCAGGGTGGACAGTGCTGGAGGAGGGGCAGAACAATGGTGCCAAGTGGCCACCCAGGGCAGTGAGGAGCAGTCAGCACACAATGGCTGCTTTTCAGAGAGACGCAGCCAGGCCGAGAGTGGCCGTGGGGCCCGTCCTGTGCCAGGCAGTTCCTGTCGCCAGCTTTGCCTCAGGATAAAAGTGACCCCAGACTGTGCAACTGAAGCCACGCCAGTGAAAGACCTTCCACCGCCCCGCACAAGCTCACGCCCGCACAAGCACACACACACGCGCCGTGGGAGTGAAGACGCCCCCGGAGGGTCACTCCAGGGACAGCCACGCTGCTCTCACTGCCCTGGGCACCCGCAGGGCTTCAGAGGTGCTGGCGTGTGCCTCACACCCCTCTTGCGTTTTCTCCTGGACTTGACCCTGGTTGTCCTCCCAGGCCCTGCTCTGCTGTCACTGGCTGGCTGGCCGTGGAGGGTGGACGGGAGATGCCACCTTCCTACTCCCTCGTGGCGGTGGACACTTGCGAAGGCATATTTGCAGAAGAGAGCTCTGGTGGCCAGGTGCTGGTGAGTCAGGCTGCTCACGGCAAGGCCGGCAGTTCAAAACCAGTAGCTGCTCCATAGGAGGGAGAGGAGGCCTGCCGGCCCCTCAGGTACCGTCTCGGAGAGCCCTGTGAGCTCCTAGTAAGATGGGTACTGAGTCCAGTGCAGGTGCGCTCGGGCCCATCCGAGGGGAAGGCCTCAGTCAGGAAGGGCCTGGCACTGCTTGTAGGAATAGGCCCAGCACAGGGATAACTGAGGCCGACCAAGGCCACACAGTGGTCAGCAGGTCCCTGTCAGTCAGAGCACCCTTCTATGGACTTTGGGAAAGGGTTGTTTCCTAGGGGGGGTGGGGGGTAGCGTCTGAGGCAAGGCATCAGCGCCGAGGTTATGGGCAGCTATGTGTCCTTTGCTGGCTGGGAAGAGAACATCTGTATTTTCAAGCCTTTTCTTGTGAATTGGGGTGGGGGTGGGGGCTGACCGTTCAGGCCACCGTTTTTGTGTTCCAGAACTGGAACAACCCCTTGCCCCTCCCAGTGGGGCAGACACAGCCTAACTGGTGAAGGCGACTTGATTTTCTAATCAATCTCTTCTGCTCTATGGGGGGTCCCGTCCTCACTGCTGACCGCAGTCTGGCCGGTTCAAATCCACCAGGCGCCCCAAGGGAGGAAGATGAGGCTCTCGGCTCCCCACAGGTAGACGGGCCCAGAAACCCCAGGGAGAATCCTCTCTGTCCTGGCAGGGTCATTCTGAGTGGGAGGGCAGTGGGCATGGAGAGCTGGCAGGGGGCAGCTCTGGCCCTGAGCTGCATGTGGATGGGCAGGCCCATCTGCCTGATGACTCAGGCCAGGCCCTGGGGGCCGCTGGGCTGGGCTGGCCAGCAGAGGTGGGGACTGGGCTGGGCAGAAGGTACAACCCATTAAGTGCTTCAGGAAGGTAAAGCAGAAGGTGAGAGGAAGGGAGAGAGGGAGAGAAGGAGAGAGAGGGAGAGAGAGAAGGGGCCTGCCTACAGAGAGCCAGTTATCTCAGCAGCACCTCCCAAGGTCATCAAGCTTCCAACTGGCTCACAGGTTAAACTCCACCCCTATCTTCTTAAGGTGCCAGGCTGGCACAGAGGACCTAACTCCCACGGTGTCCAAGCCAGCGGATCAAGTCCAGCAGCCGCTCTTCAGGAGAACAAGGAGGCTGAAAAATCAGAATTCACTTGAGCTCGGTTTTCCCATCTCACACAGTGGCAGTTTGTTATCAAACAACTGCCGTGGCTGAAAGCATTGCACATGCCCTCCCCCCCCTCGAATGTTTCTTCCCAAACATAGCAGACACGGAGCTGTCTCTGCTCTGACAACCCAGCCCTGGATGATCCTGAAAGGCTTTCATGGGTCTCTGCCTTCACCGGCACACAGCAGTTGCAGACAGGTTGGGGACGGCCACCGGAAGCAGTTTATCTTGCAGACTTCTGACCAGAAGAGACCTAAGGCCATGGGTCTCTGAGGAGCCTGCCACTCCTGGGGCACAGGTCTTGAGGGCAGGTGTGGGAAGGCCAGGTCTGGGGAGGGGGAACAAGTGTGGGAGGTGGAGCAGATGGGGGGGGGGTAGGCGTAGGAGGTGAAGGTGTGGGAAGGGGTCAGGTCTGTGGGGGGAGGGCGGGGGGGACACACAGCATTTCCACTGGGATCACAGCACCCCCTTCTGGAGGCTCCTCTGTCCTCAGTGACTCAGAGATCCAGAAGTCCCGCCCCTTCAGTGAACAGCATCCCAGGATTTCTGAGGGGGACGTGGCCAAGGTGGAGCCCCCCATTTGCCTTTCAGATGCTAGGCCTCCCCCATGTTGGAGCCACACCCTGGCTTCTGAGCCCCCCGCCTGGTGTCCTCTGTCTGCCTAACTAGGGGCGCAGAGCCCCTGGCTGTGTGACCCCCAACCCAGGGGACCCAACAGGGGGGGCCTGGATAAGGCCCCAGGAGATGGAAGGGAGAACTGCAGGGCTGCCTCCACAGGCCCACTGCCCCACGGCACAGAGGGCTATGCCCAACACGTGTGCCCCGATGGCTCTTCTGAACACGCGTGTCCCCTCCTGCCTGGGGAGGAAGCGTGTTTCTGCATGGAGCAGCTCCCTGGGAGGCTGTGCTGGAGACAGAGGGGCTTTCTGCTCCCCCAAATGTGAGGGCCAGCCTGGGGCTGACTCGGGGCACACGTCTGGTTATCAGGACTGAAAGGGTGGGGTCTGGCACCCTCCCAGCACGTGAGGTATCCAGATAGACAGCGCTTTACATCAGCAGAGTCCAGGACTGGGGCGACCAGGGCAGTCTTCACACGACTGAGCTGGCCCAGGGTAGCCCCCAATCAAACCCAGGACTGGGGAGTCCTCTCAACTAACAGCCGAGACAGTGCAGAGCACAGCCGACGGCTCCTCGCCGTCCCCGCTGGTCAGGCTGCAGCACCATCGTCCTTCTGAGAGGCCAGGGGGTCCAAACGACTGACTCCTTCTTGAACTAAGCAACCAGTGCTCTATTCACGGTGCCACCAGGGATCCTGGTCCCAGGGCAAGAAAGAAGCAGGACCTCAGACTCACTGTCAGCCCTGACAGGACAGGGTGGACCTGCCTGGGGATTATACGACTGAAGCAACAGAAGCCCTCACCTCCCTCCCTTCCTCCCTGAAGTGGTCTTGAACCACCAGCCTTGCCATTAGCAGCCAGAGGCATCACCACTAGACCACCAGGCTCCTGGCCTGGGAAGCTGCTAGAAAGTTGCTCCCCTTCCCTTGGATGTTGCCCTTGGCTGAGCAAGCGGTGAGCTCTCTCAGCCCTCAAAGTGGGTGCTTTGAGTCCGAGGCTAGGTGGCTCTGGAGAAAGTCAGACGGTCTGCTTTGGAAGGGGCAGCCTAGTGCACCCCCCTCCCCCACCCATCCATGCATACAGGGCCCACAGACCCGTGCAGTGTCACACAGGTGGGCACTCTAGTTTCCCTGGACGCCTGGTCAGGACCCCAGAGCCAAGAGCAGGTTGGAGCTCTCAGGGTGCTGTGGACCCAGGAGAAGGAAAGGGCTCTGGGTCTCTGCCCATTCCCAGGGCCAGGGCGGGGCCCACAATGAGGGAGCAAGAGCAAGCTCCTCCCTTCTTCTCTCCTTCCCTCCCCACTCCGCTGCGGAAACAGAGATGGGTAACACAGGAAAAGGCAGTTCATATGCATTAGGGGGCAAGGAAGATGTGTACATCAACAGCAAACAGGCATCTCCACACGAACACCTCCTGACTCAACCCTGTGGGTAAACTCACCCCCAGGAGCCAGCCTGGAATCCACTCACTTCTCTCAGGGTATCAGTTTTGAATGGATTCTGAGTGCTGCTGGGCTTTCTGACACCCCCTACTTCCCTCCCTCCACACCCCCACAACCAGCGAAGATGACTTGCAGGGTCCTAGGGAGGAGAGGACCCGCCCCCTGTCCATGTGAGAGGCCACGCAGGACAAAGGTGGACTGACAGCTTGGGCCCCGACTTGGGGTCTCTGAGGTGTAGCATTGAGAAGAGGCAGAGGGAGAGTCTCCCCTGACCACCAAACCCACACTCTGCCATGCCTGGGATATGTGCAAGTCTGTGGACGCTAGTGCCCAGTTACATACCAAACACCTCGTTGTCTTCTGGGACTTCCTGGGAAGGTTCTGGAAGGATCCTCTTCCTTTCTGATTCTTCTCTGTTGGTGTCACCAATCTGGGGAGACAAGAACCCCCACAAGCCTTTCTTAAGATGCAGTGTTTTGCTTCCTGCATGACTGATTGCAATGCCTTGTTCTCTCAAACAATTCTCATTGAGTCTCATCCATCCTTCCCATCCATGTGCACAAGGCTTGGAAGAGGGGTTGAGGTCCTCCAAGGAGCCACAGACTGGTCCCTACCTGAGCTGGGTCCCCAGCCTTCATCCAGCTGGGCTGTTTTGTACATAAGAACCTTAAATCATCCTGGCCAGAATCATCTAGCTACCCATCATTCATGTGTCCCTCAAGTCCTCCCTTGTGTAGCCTGAGTGACCTTGGAAGGCATTGTAAGGCCCTGGTGAGCTTAGATGACCTTGGATGGCTCTGGGTGACCTTGCATGGAATGGGATGGTCCTGGTGAACATGGACAGACATCCCTGGGTGACAAAGAGTTGTCCTCAATAACCTCTGGGGGCCCTGGCTAGCTCTAGATGACCTTGGCATCAGGAATGGTTCTCTCCTTCAAGCTCATGCTCATTGTAGGTCCCTGCACTGTCAGGACAGCCAAGTCTGGGGTCTGACCTGCTGGGACTGGCAGGAGTGAAACTGGACAGCAACTGTGGCCCAGCTATGCTCAACGATCTCCCCAGGAAGGCCACCTGTGTCAACGGCCAGAAGACCCTCATTAGGACAAGGGGTAGCAGGCTAAGTGCCTATTCTCCCCAGTCCCATCCTCTGTAGAGGGTCCCAGCTGGGGCTTGGGCGGGGGGAGAAGTTAGCAGAACTGGCGACATCACCCCGGAGGGACCATGGGGTGTCAGCCAAAGTCAGAAGGCCAAGAGGAGCATGTCCACCATCCCCAGGCCTTGGACTGCGGGGCTTGGGTGAGCATGCTGGTGGGAGGATGGGGGTGCTGTTCCTCACCCCCACTCCCACATCCATGCACGAGGCTGGGCCCCAAGACCCCACCAGTAAGACCCTTGGGGAAGCCCCAGAAAGAGGCTTGAGGTGGCTGGGGCAGGAGAGAGGGGGGCAAGCTATCGGCCGGGGCACTGCTTTCTGAGGTGGGGAACACATTCTGAAATGGGCCAGGGGGATGTCTGCACAGCTCCAAGCATGAGCCAGGAACTGCGGGTCTGCACACATGGGCAGGCTAGCTCGCGCCCCAGAGCTGCCCGACAAGGCATGCCAGGGCATGCCAGCGCCAGACATGAGCCTGTGGGGTCACCAGCCAGGGGGTGACAGGGTCTTGTAGCAGGAGGTGAGCCTTGGAAGACGTTCTCTGGGATCCTGTCCCCAGGCAAGATGGCTCTGCTGTGTTCTAGAAACCCAAGCAGCTTTCTGAACTCAGGCACAGCTGGGCTGAGTTTGGTGCCCCCCAAACAGACTTCCACTTCCTGCCAGTGCTGGATTCCCAGGCACAGGATGCCCAGCCTGCCGCCTAACTGGGCCAGCAAATGCCTATTTCAGGAGCACAGACAGCCCACTGCTGCCCACTTCTGGGCATCCAGTCTTGCCTGCTGCTGCCCAAGGTAATAAGGCACATGTACATCACAGTCACATACACAGACATGCCAGCACTTATATGCACCTCACTCCCCACACACGTACTAACACACGGATACACATCTACACATGTCCACAGACATGCACACAAATACACAGATATTCTAGCACATATATGTACCCGCACTCACATGTACTGACACTCTGTTATACACATACACATTCACACAGACATGCACATACATGTAGTGACACACAATTACACACATACACATTCACACAGACACGCAGATACACATACCCACACATACTTACATGCATCACATGCAGACATGTAAGACGCACACACATGTACACATGAACACACTAGTATGCACATGCGTGCCATATGCAACACATAAGCACACACAGACACAAACATACCTATGTCCACACTTTTCATATACTAATGCACACCGGCAGATAAGCACCCACATGCACTCACACACATGCTCACACAGAGGGGTGATTTTCATCAGGGTCCAGCCCACAGAGTCTTTCTCCGAAGGTCCAGCTCTAGAGCAGAACTGCGGAGAGGAGTGTCCCTCTGAACACATGACAACCTGAGGTCCTCAGAGCATCTTCTTGCTGATGCTTTTCTGGGCAGGCAGTGCAGCAGGGTCTTCCTGTGAAGCCTTGGCCCCATCCCTGGGCCGTCCACTTCCACAGCCACATCCACAGGCCCCTCCCTCCCTCTGCAGCGGCCGGACTGCAGGTAGAACCGCTCGGCAGAACAGGCTTCCAGCACAAGCTCACGCTGGGCTGGGCTGTGAAAGAATGACTCAGCTCTGCGTCTGGGACGCCAGCTCTCAGAATAACTTGGTGTGACAGACACAGGGTTCCATGGGGCACAGGCAGACAGGGGGCGGGCAGGCTTCCTGATGCCCACCCTCGCGTGAGAAGAGGCTCTGGACAAAGTCACTCCTTCCCTCTGCGTCCCCTCCCCAGTCTTGACTGTCACCCCAAAGACACCAGGAGACACACACACTGTCCTTCTTCAGACATACCCCTGCCCCCGCCACACGTGTCCCTTTCTCTCACATGTCAGCATGTCATCAGGAGGGACCAGCTCCTGCAGGAGGCTCTCAAGCTTAATGAAGTGGAGGGGCAGCGATGCAGGTGAGAATTACCCCCCAAATCCACACCTGCCGCTGTCCAGTGGATGCCGACGCAGTGACCCCATGGACCAGGAGGGCTGTCCTGTGGGACTTCCTCTACCAGGGCCACAGCCCTCACCCCTGCGGTGGCCACTGGGTCCCAACGGCCATCCTTTGGGTGAGCAGCTAAGCCCGAGCCGCTGCTCCAGGGCTCCAGGGTGGGTGGGTCCCCACACATGATCGTCAGCAGGACTGAACGTTCCAGGCATGGTGCAGGACCAGGGGGGCTCTGTTGTCAGTGGGGGGTGGCTGATCAACACGGCTGACTCTCAGGAATTCACTGCCACCACCGAAGGCAACACCACCATCACCACCACCACTACCACCGTCTCTGCTACCATCATCACCATCACCACTACCATCTTCACCACCACCACCATCATCACCATCACCACCGTCACCATCATCACCATCACCTCCACCACCATCTTCACCACCACCACCATCACCACCTCCACTACCACCGTCTCTGCTACCATCACCACCATCACCACCTCCACCACCATCATCACCATCACCATCACCACCATCAATACCACCTCTACGTCCACCTTCACCACCACCTCCACTACCATCTTCACCACCACCACCATCACCACCACCACTACCACCGTCTCTGCTACCATCATCACCATCACCACCGTCACCATCATCACCATCACCACCACCATCACCACTACCACCGCCTCTACGTCCACCTTCACCACTATCTCCACTACCATTTTCACCACCACCACCATCACCACCTCCACTACCATCTTCACCTCCACCACCATCATCACCATCACCACCACCACCATCACCACCTCCACTACCATCTTCACCACCACCATCATCATCACCACTACCACCGCCTCTACGTCCACCTTCACCACCACCTCCACTACCATCTTCACCTCCACCACCATCATCACCATCACCACCACCACCATCACCACCACCTCCACTACCATCTTCACCACCACCACCATCATCACCATCATCACCACCATCATCATCACCACTACCACCGCCTCTACGTCCACCTTCACCACCACCTCCACTACCATCTTCACCTCCACCACCATCATCACCATCACCACCATCATCATCTCCACTACCACCTCCACCACCATCGCTGAGGCCCGCCTTCTGTCTGCACTGCCCGGAGCTCCCTGAGGCCCTCTATAATCACCTGCCAACACTTTAACAAGGGTCACCTAAGGGTTGGCTTTGTTTGCTAATTACACCTTCTGACTTAATCATCACATAAGAGGAGAAGCAAGTGCCTGGCCAGAAACGTCAACAAGCACCTCCATGAAGCCAGTGCGGCTCCACAAGTCCACGTTCCACCCAGGGAAGCGTGGGTGGGCAGACCAGCGCTGACACCAGGCTCCTGGTTGTCTTTTAAGGACCCACTCAACACCCCTCCCCCGCAGCCCAGCTGCTACTTGGCACCCCGCAAGTCAGGGAGGGCAGAGTGGACTCCGTGGGCATCCGTGGCTGCCTGGTTCCCTGACGTGTCCTGGGTGGACTTGAGCCCCTGATCTTCAGTGAGGGCCTGGTGTCAACCGTGCCCCCAGGAGGCCTGTCATGTTCAGTCCACACTCAGAGGTAGTAAGACGTGGGAATATACCCTTTCCCCTCTTGAGGTCCTGAGAGCCCAGCTGCCAGGGGGCGCCATGGGTACCAGGGGAGCATGCCCACACTGCTGCTGCCGGGTACTAGCACCTAGTCACTATGTGCCTAACGGAGGGCACGCTGCCTGGTCCCGGGTCAGCTGCACACAGGTTCCTGCATGGGAGCCTCTGGAGCCTCGCGTCCTCACGGCTCCATTGTCTAGCACGGTCAGTAGTTCTGCAGGAGCCCAGCTCAGGTCACCCCACTTTAAATAACCTACAGGCACTGTGAAAATGCCTCCACAAGTCCCTCCTCCAAAGCCTTTCCACCAGCTCTGCCCGGAAGGACTTTGTCCTGCCCCAGGCAACCTGAGTTTATCATCACAGGGGAATGCTGGCCAGTTGGGGTTGTCTTAGGGTTTAACACCCCCTCTCCCTATCAGAGAAGACCAGCCAGGCATTCTCCCTGGGACAGGAGTGTTTATCTTCCCCTTATCAGGGATGCTTCGCTAAAGACAAGGTCCAGGGCTGGGTCATAAAACAGGGTACCCATGAGCTTTACCGAAATCTGCTTTATTTCCACTAGCACCAATATCATTCACCCACTAAGGGTACATGACACTCTAGCCTGCTTCTTCTGCTTCCTGAGTGCTGAAGAGCCTCAGTCAGAGGAGCACCAGGCCTGCCATGACAGACCGTTGCTCTCGACGTGCATCATAAAGACTTGGGCACTGTAGTGTCTTCATTTACCCGAACTCACATCAGGTGCCATGAAAATCCACTTCATCTAAATTACTGAACAGCGCCAACAACACACTCTAAGTCCAGTTCCATAGCACGCCGGCCGGTTCACACCCCGGGGTCCAGCGGGTGCCAGGCTGGACAGCTCAGCTCTGGCGTGTCCTTACCTGCTGCTCAGAGGCCGTGGGACAGGGAGTGGAGGTCATTACTTTGACACACCTGTGGAAGGCAAGTGGACTTTTCCAGCAAAGAACGACTATGCTGCATGTGTGTTCTTGTGCGCATGTGTGAGTATGTCTGTATGAACATGTGTTTGTATGCGTGTACAAGTATATGTGTGTGTGAGTGGATATTTGTGTGTGGGGTGTATATGTACATATATACAAATAAGGGTGTGCACATGTGAGTGTATATGTCTGTACATATGTGTGCGGGTACATATATATGTGTATATGTGGATGAGGGTATGTATGTGTATGAGGAAGCATGTGTGTGTAGGTATATGTATGAGTGTATATATGTGTGTATGTGTATGAGTATATCTGTATGTGTGCATGAGTGTATGTGTGTATATGTGTATGCATGTATGTGAGTATATCTGTAAGTGTGTGTACATGAGTGTATGTGCATATATGTATATATCGATATACATGTGCATATGTGTGTATATGTATATGAGTATATCTGTGTGTGCATGAGTGCATATGTGTATATCGACATACATGTGTGTATGTGTGTGTGTGCAGGACAAGGGAAGAGAGAGACTCATTCTTCCACTATGACTGTCCTGGCCTGGCCTCTGGGTCAGTGAGTTTCCCGTATGTCCACAGATGGCTATGCATGCCAGGATCAGAAAGTGCCTCTCAGGTCACACCTCCTGAGGTATGGTCCCCACAGATGTCACACAGGCAGTGTCTGCCTGATTGAGGGGGGGGGCGGGTTGCTTGAATCCTCAAACCTGTGTGTTTCTGCACCTGACAGTCCCTGTGACTGTACCTGAGAAGGGTCGTGAACCTACTGGACCCCACGGCCCCAACCCTGTGCAGTCAGTCATCGGCTGAGCCAGGCAGCATGCTGTCCTCTGGCCGCAGACCAACACGGATTGGCTGGGCCTCTAAGCAGACCAACACGGAGCGGCCGGGCCTCTAGGGTAGATCAGAGCAGGGTTCCCAGCCCTGGAAGACTACAGGGGCAGACTTCAGTTTGACTCTTGCCGCCCAGTGCGTAACTGCTGAGCCACCAGGGCAACCCCGTGCGTCCTTCCACCATAGCACACCACAGGGACTTGCCTGGCAGGGCCAAGGGCAGGGTTCTCTGTCAGCCCAGGACGGGGTTGCCCCAATGCTCCTGGTGCAGGGGGCGGCAGGGCCTGGGGGCCTGGGCCATGCGGAGTGAGGGTCACCCTATGGAAGGCTCTGCAGCCCGTGCTTCTCAGTCCCCAGAGAGCTTGTCCCCTGCTGTAGTCCAGACCGGCATTTCCTGTTTCAAAGTCTGTGCTTCCTGCCTGCCTCCCCTCCCTGCCAGGCGCCCACATCTGCCCCTGCGCTGATGGCGGCTCCACCTCTCATGAGAGCAAAAAGACAGACAGGAGTTCAGTGGCTGGCATGGCTGCTGCAGGCGTGTGCAGTCTCTGCAGGGTGGGAGCAGGCCTTTCCCTGTGCAGCCGGGCCCCCCCATCATGGGAGAGCGGCCGCCAGGAAGCGTCTCGCGGTGTATAAGCTGAGAGGAGGCTTAGCACTTGGGACCCTCCCTGGAGAAGGGCAGGGTCTGGCCAAGCGGAGGGCCAGGGATGGACCAAGAGGAAGGCCCTCAAGGACCTGACGGACACAGGAGCTGCAACAAGGGGCTCAGACACAGCAAGGGTGGGGGGATGGCAGGACCGGGAGCTTTCTAACCCACTGCTGCAAGTGACAGAGCCAACGCTGACTCCACAGCTCCAGCATCAGGGTCCCTGCTCCTCAGAGTCCCTGAGCGGACCGGCAGCAGACCGCTCACAGGAAGCACACAGCGGTGCAGGTTGGCAGGCCCCTTTTCTTCTTTCTCCTCTGGTTCTATTTGAACACGATGCTGCATCACACATGTGCAGACTTCATGTAACCTGCCCAGGTCATGTGGTGCCCCACAGTAGGCCCCAGAAGACGCTGGGCACACCCACCAGCTGCAGGATCCCGCACGCGAGGCCCACCACCTTCAGGGACTCTCGCTCTTGGTCTGTCTAAGTCCCGCCGCTGAGCTTGCTTGCAGATCCCTGGGATTCACACACAGAGGCGAGAGGGAACAAAAGCAAACCCGGGTTTCTGGGTCGCTCCCACTGCCGGATGGCGCCCAGTCTGTCTGACTCATAACAGAGCGAAACACCGCCTAGCTCTGCGCTGTCCTCACCTCCGCTGCCCTGCTGGGCCCCCTCCTTGTGTCCATCCATCTCAGCGAGGGCTTCCTTTCCTTCACTGACCCCCTCTCTGTCTCACCAAGCATGGTGCCCTTCGCAAAAGGGCTGCCTCTCCAACAGCACGTTCGAGGCACATGAGATGGGTTCTCGCTGTCCGAACTCCCAAAGAACATTCTATCGGCAAGGTGGCGTCTGGGCTCTTTGGGGCCGGTAGTCAGACTTGCAGCCATTAGAGCGACGAGTCAACCATGTCCACGCGGAAGCAGCCCGCCAGCTCGTGGGGCCCAAAGACGCCAACGACAAAATCCAAGGGTGGCGAAGGGGTAAGTATCAGAGCTACAGCAGCAAACCCCAATTTGTAGAAGGCTGCAGAGGATGGCGAGACCCCAAAACCCACCTGCAGAGCTTTCAGCCAGCCCGAGCCACTGGAAGGTCTCCCCTCCCACCCCACCCCCACCCCCTTGTTCCCACTGCCACAGGCAAGGGTCTCCAACCACCTGACTATCAGACGGAGACCACTGCCATCTCGGATCTGCAGGATTAAGCTCCATCTCTGGCCAGTGGCCTCTATGGATCCCACCTGAGAGCAAGTCCCTCTCGTGTGTGCCATGACAGACATTTCTTCCCCGGCTCTGGCAATGTTGTGTGTGGGGGGTATCTTTTCTTTCTTACTCATTATTTATATTTTTGTCCTTGCATTATTTTACCCGTACCATTTTATTTCGATTATGCTTTGATTGTTTCTGTTGGCTTTCCCGGTGTGTGAAGCACAGGTGGAGTGGTTACCTAGTGACAGTCACTGTGGCAAGGCTGATGGGGGCTGCAGAGGTGGGGGTGGGGGAGAGAATGGGAAACGGGACTCCAGGAATAAATAGTAAAGGCTGGAAGGGGGGAGGGAGAACTAGAATGGATTGTGATTGCACAACTGCTTCTAAAGGCCACTTCGCCACGAGGGTGGGGGGGGGGGAGGAATGTTCTAAAATTGATATGGTAGTGATTGTACAATTCTTGATGTGATTGGATGACTGAATGATTGAATTATGTGATATATAAGTTATGTGCCAATAAAATTGTTGGGGGAGGAAAAAAAAACTGTTATGAGGCCTTTCTCCCAGACAGAATAGTTTGTTATTCTGCCTGTTCACGGTACTGTCAGAGTCCTTGTCAGCCGTGTAATGCAAGTGTGTGGGTCCTTCTTCAATGTCCAACGTCCCCACATGGGTGAGGGTCAGGTGGGATCAGGTGTGTCTCAGTCCTCACAGCGACCCCTTCTTGGTCAGCACTTCAAGAGGCCAGCGTGCTTGCTCAGTGGGGTGTGTCCCCTGAATTGCTGACTGCTGCTTCCATGACAGAGAGTTCTGCTGGCAGAGGGGGTTACCCGGGGGGGGGGGGGCACTCACTCACTGAAAGCTTAGCCTTTAGAATTCACCCAGCTCCAGGAGAAAGACATCTCACTGCCCCAGGAACTTCGCAGCTTGCCTCAGGGCCCAGGAGCAGTGGTTGGATCCAAGGACAGTTTCAGCCTTGACTCCATGACATGCTGCAGGGGATGCTGGTCTTCTTCATGTCTCCCAACAGTGGATCCTGGCTGTCCATCAGCCAACACTCCAAGTCCTTCCTCTGCATGTTCGGCACGCCCTGCTGTGTCCTCTGCATACGGCAAGTGCATCTGGGGCCATGTGCTTCTTCTCCGAGTCCAGCTGCTCTGAGGCGCTCAGCACACAGAGGGAGCGAGTGCGGTGAGTTAAGCGCCTGAGAGCATGTAGCTCCATGCTGCAACGTCTTGTCAAACAGGAAGGAGAGTGTGACCAAGCTCCGAGGCAGCAGGGGCCCAGGGCTCCCATGTCACCACAGGAAGTGAGGGTGGGGCTCTCTCTGGTCTCACTTCTCTGGGGACAACACCTCGGAGCACAAGGACTGGGCTCCCAGTAAGAAGTGGACACCCTAGAGACACGTGCAGGGCAGGCTCATGTGAACTCTATGAAATCCAGAGGCAGCCCTGCCCAACGTCCCAGAGGTCCACTTACAGAAGGACACACAGACCCCTCTGACAATGGGAGGCCCACTGCTGTGAAGTGGCCCTGACTCAGAGTGGCCAAGGAGGATGGAGTGAAACGGCCGCACCGGGGCTCCCAGGCTGTCATCTTCTGAGCGCCCACCGACACAGACATATCTTTCTCCCGATGCCTTCACCCTATAGCGCTTAACCACCAGGCCACCAGAGAGCCTCAGGGTCCGTGACCACTGCTGTCATGTGTATTCTGACTCTGTGACCCAGCAGGGAAGAGTAAACTTCCCTGAGCGATGACAAGGCTGTTAATGTTTACTAGAGCACAGAGCCTCTTCTTTCTCTCACGGAGAGGCTGGTGGGTTTGAACCACCGACTTGCAGCTAGCAGCCAGCACCTAAACCCACTGCCCATCAGTATCCTTCCTCAGGGTCTTTCAACATGCAAAATGCCAGGACCAGTCAGTCCAAAGTCTCAGCTTCCCACCAGGGGCCAGGGGAGCACCTTCTGAAACCCCACTGGTGGGAGGGTTTGGTGCCCCATGAGGCATGCATGGGTGGGGAACTGGGGGGCTTCGGTGAATGGGTTAGGCCTGCTCCTTACCTGATTCGCCCTGTCGGAATGGGACTCTCTCTTGCCCAGGTGGTTCCCCATGGCGACAGATGGACGCCTCTGCGGAAGCTACAAGACACAAGCCAAGAGGAGTGGGTTCACATGAGGCCTGTCAGAGAACTAGGGCCGTTTTCCAGTCAGGAAGACAGCCCTGAAAGGTGCCAGCCAGCCCATCTCAAGAATTCAGGAAGGAATGCCACCAGCAGTTAACGCCCCTTCCCCCAGTCCCCACAAGGTCAGAGGGGAAGGGCCGCCCAAAGGACTTTAGGAGGCTTCCTCCTCTACAACCCACCAGGCCAGCTTAGGGAACCCCGTGGAAGGCTCACAGATATGTGCAGGTAGAGGGTTTTGTCTGTCTGTCTAATGCGCTCCATTTCTACATGGAAGGCTGGTGGTCTGCACTGTCCAAGAGAGGCTGGTAGCACACAGGCTACTTCTGGGGCTGCCAACAGCAGGGGCAGCATCTGCGGCCACCACTGGCTCTGCGGAAGAACCGTGAAGAAGGCCCGTCTGGGGAACCTGCAGGGCAGCGCTCCCCTGCCCTGTCAGGACCCGAGAGGGGGCGTTGATTCAGTGGTGGGGATCCAGTGTGGAGGCCTGCCCATCGGCGTCCCAGGAAGCAGACAGGGCAATGGTGCGTCTGGTTTCACTCTGTGCAGAAAGCGTGCGGCCCAGCTTCCTGCCAGGGGCTCCAGAACCACGCTCGCTCCTTGAAGGGCAACCTCACAAGCTGTCTGATACAGCCGGCAGGGGGATCCCCAAACCTTCCCATGGGGCCTGCATGTGGGAGACTGCCCTGTCCTGTCTTGTCCAGAGCATGGTGGCCCTGGGGACTCTTGGTCCTTGTGGGTGGGGGTGGCTGGGCTGCCCTGTGAGCTTGGCCCCCAGACACCTGGGCTTGGCGAGCTGTGGCGTGAGACTCCCTCTCATTCCCAGAGACAGCTGTCCCCAGATCAGACCAGACCGCTCACTGCCTATGAGTCTGGTGGGATGCAGGCCTCCTGCAGCACGTGCCTCCCTCCCTTAGAGCGGTGGCTGGTGGCCTTGAACTTCAGACAGACACCTGGCAGCTAGCAACCTAGCTGACACCTGACCCACGGCCTGGATGACACATGACTCCTCCCTGGGTGAATTTAAAAGGGGCTGTGGATCCAAGGGCCGCCACGGGCTCTGGAAACTTCTGGATCTCTACCACGATGGTAGAGGTGGGCCAGCATGGGGACGCTGGGGGTGCTGCCCATGGGCAGCCCACAGGACACCTCGCTCGTGGATGCTGGGCCCCCCTTGCCAGGTCCCCTCTGCAGGTTGGGCAGCCACGGATGGGCTGGCCTCCCTCCACCTCACTGGGAAGACCTGAGTGGGACTTTCCTGGGTCAGCGCTGGGGAAAGAGCTGTTTGCCCTCAGGCGTCACCTGCGGTCTGCAGACACGAGTAAGTGCCCCGTGAGTCTGGTGCTGGCTGCTGGAAGAGAACACATGTCTGACCGCAGACGGATGGAGGATGTGCAATGGGCTCCTACCGCCTGGCAGTCAGGCAGCCTGAGCCACCTTCCTGTTTGTCAAGGGCTGGGGGCTCTCAACAAGGCTCCGCTTCAAATTCCTGCCAGCCCACGTGGGCAGGGCTGAGCGGCAGGGCCACACTGCGCCCGCAGGGCTCTCAGAAGTGTATCACTGGACCTCTCTGCTGAGCCGCCTCTGCATGGATGAACCTACAACGTTCCCCCCTCTCCCATGCCGCTTTCCAGAAAGCAAATCTCTGATCATCCCACTCAGACCAGAGATGAGTGTGGGGAACGAGGCTGATGCCATCATCTTTGGTCTCCGTCTTCCATAAGCTTTTTTTTTCAGCCACCCTTGTGTTTGGGAAGGGGGTGCTTGTTTTGGGGGTGACTTATGGACCATGAGTGCAGTGGGGTTCGGGTTGGATGCCAAGCCCCAGGCCGGGAGTTTGAAGCCCCAGCACTTCCACGGGGAGGTAGACATGGCCGTCTGCTCCAGCTGGGAGGCACCCACAGGTCCCGCAGTCCCACGGGGCCAGTTCTTTGCTGCCCACGGGGCCACGGCATGTGGAAGGGATTTGGTTGTGGATTTTATGGACATAGGCGAGAGAGCCCTGGTGGAGCAGAGCGTTAGGGGTTGGGCTCAGGACCCCAGGACCAGCAGCTGGAATCTGCCTGCCTACTGCTCTGTGGGTGATGATGAGGCCCTCCGTGCCAACGGGGGTGGGGGTGGGGTTCTACCCTGCCCCATGGTGGCAGCTTGGGTTTGGATTTAGGGTCTATCCAAGCTGTGTTTGCTGTGGACCACAGGGTGTTGAGCGTGGGTTGGCATGGGGAGAAGGTCCATGTGACAGGGACAGGGAGTGAGCCTCCCCTGTTGGGACCATGACGGCACTGACGTCCCCCGTCCCGCACCCCAGCAGGTCTACTGCTCCATGCAGACACTGCCTCTCTGTGGGCTGGGATGAGAGGGGTGTCCCTAGAGGGGACACAAGTCATAGCACTTGGACTGTGGGCTTGAGAGGCTCAGGGGCTGGCTGCTGGGTGGATGGTGGTGGGCTGGGCTCTGGCGGGGTGCGGGGGGGGGGGGAAAGGGGGTGGGCATGAAGCTGAGCGGCATGGGGAGCACTCTGCAGGCCACAGGGAAGGCCTGTGGGGTGGGGCCCAGGTGAACGGAGAGTTGGGTAGGAGGAGGCCAGGGGGGTGGGAAGTCCCAGGTGGGGTGGAGTGTGTCCATGTGTGAGGGTCACCCAGCTTTCTATAGGGCCAAGGGGAGCCCTGTGTGGCCCCCTGGGGGAGCCCTGGGCTGTGTGGTTCCTGGGTGCCAAGGTGGGATCCTGCAGCTCAGAGGACGTGCAGGGGCAGCTGGGTGTGCACCTGTTCCCTCCCAGCATGGGGTCCAGCAGACGATGGGCACTGTGCCTACCCTGTTCCCACAGTGGGGGAGACTGAGGCCAGCACAGTGCGGGCCAGACCCCCAAGAACATGGTCAGATGACATGTAGGGCCTGACCGGATGGGATGGCATTTTCTGGGCCTTGAGTTAGGGCAGGTGCCAGCTGTTTCTGATTGCCCAGTCAGCACACAGAGTGATATAAGCACGGACGCTAGCCACTGTTGTCAGACCCTTGGATTAATCTCCACTGGGCCTTCTGTCATGCCCCCTGGATGTGGGTCCCTGACACCCCACCCTGGGCCATGCCGGGCAGAAGGAGGTGGCCCAGCAGGTCTGGGCCAGGCCTTCTTCTGGGGTTCAGCAGGCAGGGGTTGGAGGACGACACTGCCCGGGCATGCTGAGGCATGCTGATGACTGTTTGAGCAGGCGGGCCACGTGCCCTCTTGGTCAGAAGAAGAAATGCCTGCTGGGCCACACCCAGGGCCTGTGGGGGCCAAGCCGGGCCCCTCCCGTAGGCCGAGCTCCTGGTAGCATGCTCACATCCTGTTCCCTTAGCCCCCGGGCTCATCTCTCATCGGACATTCCTGCCAGCAGCCCGTGGTGCCCAAGCGGCAGGCAGGTAGGAATGAGCAGGTCAGGCCAGTTTTACGTGGCCCAGGGCCAGGGCACCCAGGGCCTGGAGCCTGGCTCCGAGAGACACGGACTTCAGGACACATCAATCCAAAAGGCTCGACTTACAGCCTCAGACCTTAACTGGAGGGCAACAGGATGCCCTCAGCCCCATGGGGTTCACAGAATGCCCCCAGCCCTACACATTCTACAGAATGCGCCCCCGTCCCTTGTGGTCCACAGAATGCCCCCAGTCCCCCATGGTCCTGGAGACTGACCCAGGACAGGATCCTCCTGCCCCACGTGTCCATGGAGTGCCTCAGCCTCCTGTGGTCTACAGAGACAGGTCCAGAGCCCCCTTCTCCCCGGAGCCGACCCTGCACCTGAGCTCCGGGGACTTCCTGATGGGCGACAGCTGTGCTGCGGGGCGCCTGGTGCAACCCTGGGTTGGACTCCAAGAACCTCCAGCAGGCTCCCTTGGACCTGTCTCCCCCTCCTCTCGGAAGGTAAGGCAGCGCACCTGTCAATGTCGCTCTCCTGGCTCTATCCTGCCAGACGTCACGTCACTAGCTCAGGAAGAGCGCTGGAGCCCAGAGACATGGCCGATCAAGGGACCATGCCCACACGCGCCTCTGCCACAGCTCTGCTGGTGTGGAGTCCACGCTGGACGCCAGGACGAATGGCTGAGTCCTCGGCCCCGGTCACAGAGCCCAGGTGTGGGGCTGCGGGCTGACAGGTCAGCAGGTGGGAGCCGCCAAGTGCTCTCCGAGAGGGAGACAAGGTTCTCTAAGCCCCAAAAGAGTGACAGCCGGAAACCCACAGGGTGGCTCCGCCCTGTCCCATACTGGCCCTAGGACAGCAGTGAGTTGGATTTTCCAGGGTGCAGACCCTGCATCCGCCCCCAAAGAGAGGCAGCCCCTGAGCCCTCACTGGGAGGAGTGGGGGCTCTCAGAGGGGTTTCAGAGCTCATTTCCAGAAGGGTCAGCACCCTTTGCAAAGCCAGAGGTCTGTCATCCAAGGCCTCATCAGAATGGGACTGTCCAGGACTGTCCTCTGCAGGGTGGAAGTACCAGGAGGGAAACCTGCCAGCACCTTAGAAAAGGGTGCTTACCATGCTGTGGCCTCACTCCTAATCCGTGACCACCCTGGCAAGGAAGCAAAGAGGGGCTGTGGACAGGAAGCAAAGGAAGCCCAGTGGGGGTCAGCGTGTCTGAGCAGAACTGTCTTCAGCAGTCACCCTTCTCTCCGACACCTTTCTCCCTCGGCTCCATCAGCAGCCATGCCAGTTAGTGTCCACTGCGCCCAGTGGAGGGCTCTGAACATTTCTACTTATCCATAAGCATGACGCCTGTGGGCACACGGTTTACATGTTCCCCAGCCCTGGGCTTCAAGTTGGAGGTGGAGACCCCAAGCCTTCAAGCTGAGGGTGTGTCTCTTGAAGCAGACAAGGTCGCACTGTCCCACAGCTCAGGCTCCTGCGCTCAGCTGTGCACCAGTGTCGGGCTGAGCTCTGCCGGCCGATCAGCTCCCAAGCATGGCCAGTTTTTTTTTTTTTAATTGTAAAGTTTTTTTTTTATAAATTTTACTTAATGTTAATAAACTTTATTTATGGAATTTTACGTGTCTTTCATTTGTTATCCATTGATTACTATTTAGTTCCTCTAAATCTTGCAAAAGTTCATCTTCAAGATAGCCCTTTTTAAGGAACCCACACTAAAATCCACCATAGTCAGGATACTGTCCAGTAGGCTTTAATCTCAGATCTGTCCATTCTGGTTACACAACTTTAACCTCCATTATGTTGAATGTCAAACACTTCATGCCTGAAAATTCTGTTGTTCCCTTTAAGGGCATGGCTAGTTTTAAGGAATGAAGGAACCATTTCTGCTTCTCCTTGGCCTAGCTGGATCCAGCCTAGCTGGATCTCCATCACCGCCGACCGCCCTGCATGCACATGATCCGGCACAGGTTTACTTCATCATCATCCGACACACAGAACTCCAAAGGACTAAGACGATTCATCTTTGGGGCAGAGGGACACTGGGTTTGTATTCCCCCATGATGTCATGGACCCTACTGTCATCAACTCCAGGATTGGATCATCTGGGAGCCTTTGTGGGAGGACTGGGGTGGAGAGCAACCCCCCAATCTGGTCACAGTCTCCATACAACTGAATGGAAGCCTGCCCTTGGGGTGGCCGACTTCCAGGTTAGCAGACACCGTGGGAGGCTTTGTTGATGTCAGGGGCCATCAAGTCAGCTTCGACCCACAGCGCCATCCTGCACACAACTGACCCAAACCCAGCCCGGTCCTGTGACTCCATCACAGCTGTTCTTAGGGTCGAGTCCATTGTTGCAGCCATGTGTGACTCCCTCTTGTTGAGGACCTTCCTCTTCATGGCTGCCCCTGGACATGACCATGCAGATGTCCTTCCCCAGGGACTGGCCTCGCCTGACAGCCTGTCCAAAGTACACAAGATGAACTCTTGCCATCCTTGCCTCTAAGGAGTCTTTTGGTGCTTCCAATTCAACACAGGTCCCTTTGTCCTGTAAGCACCCCACGGGACCCTCCCTGTCTTTCTCCAGCACCACAGTTCAACACAGCGATTCTCCTCCAGTTTGCCTGGTTCCATGTCCACCTGTCACATGTGGGTCAGGCATCTCACAATCCCCCAAGACACATCCTGACTTTTCAGCACCCCTAACAGGCAGTGTGCACCACCGTACCCAAGGCAACACTTCTGTTTTAGCTCCTGACTGCTGCTTCCGTCAGCATTGAGTCTTTACAGGTTTTATTTTTCTCCATGTTGCATGGGGTTACCTGTGGGTCCGGCTGTGAGGATTTTGGTTTTATTTACATCAAGTTGTCCTCCAGATGGAAGACTGCCATCCTTGATCTCCCTCTCTGACTGCTGGCCCAGAGCTCCTCTCTGGCTCCTGGGCCAGCCACCTCTGAGAACGACCAGAGGCCTGCAGACTGCCGAAAGATCTGGGATCCACCTGCCTCTCCCTCCACCCACCGCTGGGCTGCTGTTTCCTGGCTCATCTTTCTGTTTCTTGGTTTGTCAACCCTTACAGCTATCCTGTCAGGAAAAGTCTCCAACTTAGCACCTGTCCCATGAACTTGAATAGCTTCTACAACTGTGCCAACTATTTCTCTCTCTACAGAAATATATTTATTTATATATTTTACATATTTATATCTATTTAATAAAATAGAGTCCATGCTTTTTCAACAAGACCATTTTTGCAGTGACTTCCACAAGTCTCCTTGCTAGGTCCCCTTCTCTGATTCCCATGTGTTCTTCATATCTGGTTCAAATCCTCTTGGTTTCAAAATAATAAGTCTTGACATCTGAAGTCATGAGGAAATAACAATCCCAGCTGCCTCTGACACCCC
This sequence comes from Nesogale talazaci, assembly GCA_004026705.1. NCBI lineage: Eukaryota > Metazoa > Chordata > Mammalia > Afrosoricida > Tenrecidae > Nesogale > Nesogale talazaci. The sequence continues at coordinate 78,979 of PVJH01006237.1, forward strand.
CATACAGCCACGGGACAGGAAGCCCTGGACAGGGGCACCCACCCCGCCTGCCAGGGAAGCAAGCACACAGCCTCCTCTGGGGACGTCTGGGGAGGTGGTAGTGGCTGCAGCTCCCACGCGTGGAATAGCATGAGGCCACTGCACTAGAGATGCCCAGAAGCGGCAGCAGCAGCATGACCAGACAGCCCACCGCACACGCTTCTAGAAGAGCCAGGTCCTCCCATGGGTGGAGGGGGCTCACCCTTCTATGTTACATGCTGTTCTGATTTACCTGGACTTACCATGGCAGCATTGTAAGTTCAGTTGGTGATGACCCTACCCCCCATCTTGCTTTGATTGCTGGAGAGCAGACTAAGACGCTGTCAGGGACTCAATTGCCTCCCCCCCTCCCCCCAAAGATCAGCACATGTCCAAACCCCTGAGCCTATGAGGTGGCCTTATTTGGAATCAGGGTGTCTTGGAGATGTCCCTGGTGGCATGAGGCTGTGCTGGAGACTGAGCGTCTCCTGCCGCCGGGTGGGCTGCATCTCACAGCGACCCTCAGACAGCAGACCTGGCCCAGTGACCTTACGAGGCTACCAGCTTTGCAAGCTGGTCACCACTTCCTCCGGCAAAGTGGCTGGGGGGGGGGGGGGGTTGAACCCTGCATGTTGGCCCCACTGCACTGTGAGGGCTCTGTGTGCTGGAGGAGGTGGGCTCCCCTTCCTCTGAGTGGTGCCCACGAGGCAGAAAGGACAGGGGAAGGGGGGACATCACAGACCAAGGACACCCCAGGACAGCGGGATGTCCCATGGACAGCACCTTCTTCCCTCAGAGGCTCTGCAGACGTGGGGACTCAGAGCCTCCTGCAGAACATCAGGCCCAGGCGCTCCTGCAGTTTAAACCAGGTGTCACCGCTCTGTGTCACGGCAGACCCGCGCTCTGTGCTGCATGGTGCAGGGCCACCAGGGCTCCGTGCACAGGTGAGAGGTGATGAGCACACCTTGGGGCAGCAAACCTGGCCACCAGCTCTGGTCAAGTGTCTCAGTCCGGCACCCTCGCAGATGCTCAGAGGAACCAAACATCACACACCAAGCTCCAGGTTTCCCACCCGGAGGAGTGACCGCTGCTCTGAAAGCTGTGTGGTGGTGGCTGTCCTAGGGGCCAGGGTGGGGAAGAGATGGCTCTGTGTTTGTAAACACACATCACCTCCCCCACCCCCACCCTGACGCAGCCAGGGAGGAGCTGGCTCAGCTGGAAACCACAGGCTCACCCTCCTGAGGGCACTGCCAGGTCCCTGCCCTCTCTCTGGCAGGCACAGGCCCAGTCTGTCCTGCTGCTACATGGAGCTCCCTGACACAGTCCCCTGAGGAACACTGCAGAAAAGGGGCTCTGCTGTCAGAGCCCAAAGTTCTCTGTGTCCCTCCTGGGGCCAGACCACTGCTGGCGTGTCACATGCTGGGAGGTGCAGTTGGCAGAAAATCTCAGCTCTGTCACCTGCAAAGGCCACACCCAACCTTGGTCTCAGAAGCAGCAACTAGAATTTCAAGATGGTCAGGCCTGCTGAGTCCCCACCGACTAAGACACAAGTCGGGCCCCTCCACTTGCAAAGAGAGAAAGAGGGGATACCAGTCAGAACACTGGAGGCAATTTGAAATGGGGGATGTGGGGTGGGGGAGGGAACATCCGGCAGCGATTTCCTGGGGACACGGGGGCATCAGACCTCTGACCAGGCCCCCTCTAGCACCCAACACTTTACAGGGTGAACCATGTCCTTCAAAACTGTGTGCCATGCATCTGAGCCAACCCAATGGCTCTGGGTTTGGGCTGTGTGTGTGTGTTCTATGTGTGTGCTGTATGTGTGTGACTTGCGCGTGTCTCTGGGCCATTTGGCAGTGGGTCTTCTTTGCTATGTTAGTGAGGCAGGGGGGTTGTGGGTCCTGGTGATGCGGGGGGAAGCCCATGGCTGACAGCTGAAAGGCAGGCAGTGCTAGAGTGAGGCAGCTGACCCGGAAGCTGGGGCAGGGACATGGGGTAGACCTTGCTGGCTATTCTCCATGGTCCTGCAGGCGCTAATGATCTCGGGTTTGGTGGCAGGGTTTGGGGTCTAGTGTCTTAAACTGGCCTTCTTTGGGACATAAAATGAGAGGACAAGATGCAGAGAAGCAGCCCCCGACAGGGAACAAGCTGCATGAAGACCACCAGTGCACTTGGTATCTGAGGCTCAAAGGAGACCAGGCCCCTCTCTGGAGCCAACAGAGTGTGCTTCACCCGGAGCCTGGGCCCTGGAGCAGGTGTGCCGGTCATCAGAATGCCCACCATGAGCCCATCCAGCATCTCTGACACCAGCACTGCCAGGCATTGCCCGAGGCAGCTTCCCTGTGCCCCTGAGCGCCCCTGTCCTTACAGTGCTTAGAGTGCAGACCCACCTGGAGGAGGGTTCCCAGGGAGTTCTTGCCAGCCCAGCAGTGGTGTCCCTGCTGGGTCATGTGCAGTGGACACCGAGGGGTGTCTGAGGCCAGTGTGAGAGGCCAGGGCCCCGGGGGGGGGGGGCATACTGGGCCCTGGACAGGCACAGGGAAGACTTCAAGGTCCTTTTCCTCTTTCAGCAAGTCCTCAATCCCTCCTGTGGACATGGGCCCCACAGGGTTGTGGTGGTCTGCAGTGGTCAGGGAGCTGTCTGGCTCCCAGGAGGGCAGAGAGGCCCTTCAGCGAGGGACATGATCCTATTCAGGAACAGCTAATGGAGGGCCCATTCCTGGTGTCGTTTTATAAAACATCTTTTGGGGGAGGGAGAGGCCTTGATGGATCACAAATGAATCAGAAATATGGCGTAAAAGCCATCAGCAGTGTCCCTGGGACAAAGAGCTCTCCCAAAGCAGGAGGCACACAGTCCCCTGGAGAGTGGGGAGGCCGCTCGAGCCCAGAGGAGCCCCAGGGGAGATGGGAGCACCACCACGCTCCAGTGCTGGGGACCCACTGACAGTGACCCCTGCGACCCGCAGATGTGCTTGCAGGGTGGGCTGTCTAAGCGACCTTCTTCTGGGGAGCGACCGTGAGGTTTGTTCTCCTGCACAGCTACTGGGGGAACCCCAACCTTCTGGTTCGCAGCTGCGTAAGCATTCATGAGCCCACCTGGCTCCCGGACTCAAAACACACTCCCTGCCATTGAGGGGTTCTGACTTGGGCACCTGGTGGGTGGAGCAGATCTGCCCCTGGGGGTTCTGGGACGGTGAGATAGGACAGCAGACAGTCTCCCTGGCGGAGGGGCTGGTGGCTGCAAACTCTGACCCACCCACCTCCAAGGGCTCCCAGGGGACAGACAGGCTAGGGTGTGGTTGGGCTTGGGCACCAGGAAGGGGAAGGAGCACATCAGGCCTATAAAGGACCAGCCTGAGGGTGACTGTGGAGGCAGTCACAGCTGCCACAAGCATTGCGAAACCCCGAGAACTAAATACCTGTGTGTGTGCATGTGTGTGTGTGCATGTGGGGGTCTGTGAGCAAGCAAGCGAGGGGCCTTCAAAAAGCTTGTGGGGAAACAGAACTAAACAGTATCGGAATTTCCCCAGGAACACCTGAACTCCGTGTGTGTCGTTGTCGACAGGCTGAGGGAGGGCTCTATGAGGCATGGCTGTGACAGCTATGTGTGAGATTTGAGAAAGACATCCCAGGTGGGGCGGGGGAATCCAGGACCATCCTCCAATGTGTCCCCACCCAGGAAGTTACCCGTCTCTCCAGTGAGGTGAAAGCCTTTCAAACTCTGCTTCATAGCATGGGGCCTACATTTAAGACAGAGAGAAAGGAGGGTGCCCCTCAGCTCCCACCGCCCAGGTGGCCCACACAGCCTGAAAGACCCTCCAGGACTCTGGCAATACCGCCTCTGGACCATGTGCCTTGGGGCATTCTAAGGCCTGGAATCTGGCTTCCTGCTTTGTAAGGTCACAGTTGTGGGCAGCAGCAAGCTTAAACCTTCTATGGCTTAAACATACATGCCCAGCCCTGAACAGCTGTCCACAGCAGACCCCTGGTTCCCTGCTTCTGCAGAGATGAGGCTTACTCAGCCAGATGGGACAGCGCAACTCAGTCATGTGGGCCTGGTGAGCCACCGTGTCCAGTATGAGGAGTCCAGATCTACAATAGGGCGACTCAGTCAATACCCCTAGGCTCAGGAGCCCTGGTGACACCATCTGTCTGCTCATCCTAAGGTCACAGTTCACACCACCAACCAGTCCTCAGGGGAAAGACGGGGCTCAAGATGACCTGTCTCAGAAGCCCAACTATGTCTGGTCGCTGTGCCTTGGCATGGTGCTTGGGTGCGTCAAGGAGAGCGAAGGCAAAGGGCACAATAGTCACTGGCAGAACCCTCATGCCCCGCGCCTGACCTGGATACCTCTCGCCCAGCCCCCACCCATCTGTCAAGGGGTTGTTGAGCATCTTTCCACCCAGGTCTCAGAGCAGGGGAATGGACTCCCCAGCTCAGCCAACGGACGGAAACACCAGGGGAACAGTAGTTCAACGTGCCCCCTCACAGCAGCGACCGGGTCAGCATTTTGATCTGTGCAGTCCCGGTGGCTGGAAGGTGGCAGATGCCAAGAGTGGAAAGCAGAATGGGCATGGAAGCCACTGCTTGTCGTAAAGATGCCGTTCCCAGGCTAGAGAACTCAGACCGTCCACGGCCAGCACCGTCGCCCACAGCAGCGACGTCCTGCGCCCAAGGCAAAGGGAAGCAGGTCCAGACTGGGCTGCCCTCGAGCCAGTGCTGCCTCTTAGAGGCCCCTGGGGTCTTTCTCCTTTGCAGCCGCTGACCATGCAGGGCATCTGGACACCACCGGGGCTCCATGCCTTTGCTCTGGGGTGAGTGAGTCCAGTGTTTGACGGGCACGGCCCAAGAAAGAAGGATATGATACATTTCCAAATGGCCCTTGGCAGAATAGGGGTGTCCTGTCCCTGGTGTAGAGAAAACCCGCAAGAAAACAACGTAACCGCCAATGAGCATTTAAATACCAACAGAGCAGAAAGATGACAGCATGGTTGTCGGGACGCTGTTCCGCTTGTGTCGTAGAAACCTTTGAGCAACACCACCGGCGGCAGCACCCCACCTCCCCATCCCCTTCACCGCCACCCCTTCCTCCGAGACACACGGCCGGAAGCTTCAAGTCAGCAGCGGGAAGCCCCCTTTCGTCCATGGCCCAGGCTCTGCAGGTGGATATGAACCCCAGAGCCATGTGACCCAACTCCAGCCAAGAGGAGTCGTTTCAGCAGGGGGTCCCAGGGAGGGCCTGCTGGGGTCTTGACTGGAGGTCCCTCTCTGGGGCAGGGGAACCCCACTCGGAAGCCACCCTCCTCTCAAGAACTCGCCCATTAAATTACCCACAAACAGGGACCTTCAAGCGTCAGGGTCACTGCTCCAGACCTGCTCTTGCCCAGAGCCACAGTGTAACTTGGGGGTGGCTTGGGGCGGGGGAGCCCCGGTTCTGGGATGACCTGGACGTAAGGGTGGTCACTCCACAGGAGAAAGACGTGGCTGTGGCGTGTGCAAAGACTGAAGTTGAGCCATCCCATGGAGTCAGTCTTCTTTGTCCTAAAGGGCCACGAGGGGCAGTGGGGCCTGGTGGCTCGGGGGTTAAGCACTGTGTCGATGAAGGAAGGCCAGAGGTCAGAGACCACCTGGGAGAATGCACGGATGACTTGGGCAGTCCCGCTCGAGCATCTGGTGCTGAAGGTGGACACCAGCCTCCATGGCCCCAGGCTGGGCTGCTGAGGCTTCAGGAGACCTGCAGGCTGCTCAGTGACCCACACAGGGCCACAGGCTTGACTGCCACCTTGTCACACCTGGAATCGGAGCTTTGGCCCCTCCCTGCTGCTGCCTCCCAGACCCCCCTCCCCTTCCTCAGGAGTCACCAAGGCATAGAGGGGTTACCCAGGGGCCCCAGATCAAGATCCTCCGTCTCAGGAGAGGCGCTCCTGGTGGGTGCACCTCTGAGCAGCTGGCAGGGCCCGCCACGGCATAGCCTGGGATGGGCTGGCGTGCAGGTGGGCTGTGGGGCTGCAGCTCGGGAAAGACCATAAAGGCGGAAGCCAGCGCCTAGCCTGGGTCCCCGCCCTTCCTGCAGTGTGTGTGTGTGTGTGTGTGTGTGTGTGTGTGTGTGTGTGTGTGAGAGAGAGAGAGAGAGAGAGAGAGAGAGAGAGAGAGAGAGAGAGAAAGCTAGGCTCCAGGTGAGCAACTTACAGACAGTAAACTCAGCGGGCCCCTCTGGGTCTGCCCATCCCTTCATCTCTGTCCTGCACTCCTGAGCCCAGCTCACTTCCTGGGCCCTGCTTCTGGCCCCAGGGGAGCTCAGCGTGCCATGCAGGGGGACATGGACTCAGGCTCCGCTGCCAACTGCCACCTGGGCACAGGTGTCCCCAACGCCCCCGGCCCCAGGCCCGCGCCTGCCCACCACAAAGAGACAAAGGGGGAGGGCGGAACCGCCCTGTGGTCACCCACCGACTGCGCTCGCTCGGGGCTCTCTGATCCTGGCCGCGCTCCCGCCTGCGCGACAGTCCAGGCGCCGCGCTGGCCGTAGGCCCCAGGTGGCCGCCACCACCTTCCTGGCCAGGCAGGGCCAGGCCACGGGGACCTTGGGCTCGTCCTCGCCGCCGCGCCGCGCGCTCGCTCAGTGACGGGCTCGCTCCGGGCGGGCGGGCGGGCTGGCCGCGCCGCTCCCGCCCCCGCCTCCCTGCTTCCTGCTACCAGCCAGGTGAACACGCCCCGCGCCCCACCTCAGCCCGCCCAGCACCCCAGGCGTCCCGCAACCCGCACTGGCCTGGGCCTGGCGCCAGTGACACTGTCCTTCAGAGGACAGGTCCAGGGAGCAGCAGCAGACTCAGACCTGTCTGTAACCCCCAGATCCTTGCCTCTTCGCTCTGACTTCCCTCCCTCCCCCACCCATTGACCTGCATTCACCCAGGTCCCACTTCACACAAGGTAAGCAAAGCAGGGGCACATCGACACCCCCATCTACACCCCCATCACCCCCAGAAGTCCTGAGGGAGGAGTCACTGGTGGTTATCTGCAGGGAAACAGGAGATACCTAGAGGCTGGGCCCAAATTAGTAAATTTGAGGTCAGACTTCCACATAGTATAAAGGCCTTGAACACTGCTGAGAGAGAGAAGGCTGGCTTGAGGAGGGGGCGCCCGGTTGGTGGGCGGGGCCGCGGAGAGGGTGGTGCTTGTTCCCAATTTTCATCTGTTTTGCTTTTGTTCAATGTAGGGAGAGGGTGGTGATGGGGGCACTCCCAAGAGCTCAACCAAACCCTTCACTCCCCCACCCCCACCCCTCCTTACAGGCACAAGCCAGGGTTGTGGAATGCCGGGTCTCACGCTGCCCATCTACCCTGTGGTATCACAGATTCTCCTCATGTCTGCTGGGCTGGAGGTCAGGTGCCCTGGCAGTGACTCCCCCCATACCTCCCCCCAAGGCTAGGGGTAAGGATCAGGCACCCTTCAAAGGCTGGGCAGTGCTGGGGTGGGGGGTTGCCCACTGACTGAGAACGCACCATTGTTACTTCTGCTTTGTACAACTTCTGCTAATTCTTCAGTGTCTCATAAACACATTGCACAAGCTGGCAGCCATTTCTGGACTGTGCCATGGAGGGGAGGATGGGAGGGGTGACCCATGCAGGTTGATCTCTTCACAGACTTCTCAAGTCCATGGCTCTACAAAGAAAGGCCAAGTGAGGACAGTGACTTTCAGACGGCTCCTGGAGGTCCATCTGAGATGTTTCTCCTCTTGGGTCTGGGGGGCCAGGGACCAGGTGGGATGCTGTCAGACTTCTACACAAAAACTGTTCAGGCTTCCTTTAGTCAAATGACACCAAGTGCCCACACATGCACGCGCATGCACACACATGTACACAAATGTAGGTATGCACACACACACACACACACATTGCTTGAAGCTGATCTGCTCCTGGTGCGCAAATGGAAAGGCCTATTTTGCAATCCAAGAGTGAAAGCCTGACATCTCATGACTGATCACAGTGCCCAGCAGCCATCTGTGATGGCCACTCAGCTGTCCGAGGCTGGACACCTTGTCCTTCATGGTGCCCTGTCTGTGCACGAATGGAGATAAGCACCAAATTATGCAAGGGAGGGCATGACCTTCTGTCAGGCACTTGTGTCCAGTGTCTCAGCTCCCATGTGGGTCCTGGGTGAGTTTCATTTGAGTCTGTAATCATTCCCACAGCCCTTGCCCACAGCCAGCTGCAGATGGCTTCACCCTAAATGCAGGCTCTCAGCAGGAGAGACACCCCACTTGAGGCCTGAGTGAAGACCATGACAAGCTCAGGGAGCGTCCAGTGTCAATGTAGACAGGAAGACATGCAAGAGCCAAGGCTACAACCACACACACATACACATGCATTTGCACACATACGCATACATGCATGCATGCACACTTCTGGTGTTAAACCAGGAAAAAGCAAAAGGGGGATTATGCAAGGCCTTGGCTTCATGGGAAGCAATAAGGCTTGTGGGTCTATCATTCTCCCATCATTTTGGGAAGGAGGTCAGGAGGGCTGGCGAAGCTGGGCAAACCTGCCAGCTGTCGGAGTTGAGAGTGGTGACCACAAACACACTGCCCTGGGGTCGGTTCTTTCTCCAGAGATCCTTCAGAAAGGGCACAACTTTGAGAGTGCCTGTGGCTCAAATACAGAGACACTCAATCCCTAACCCTAACGCTGGCGGTTGGACCGCACCCAGAGATGCTTCAGAAGCAAGGCTAGGCGGTCAAGGTCAACACGCAGAGAGCCCTTGGGGCTCAGCTCTCCTCTGACTCCCACAGGCTGTAAGGGCTACTCCTATCCCCACCCCGCTCTCCTGTTCTCAGATGGGCTCCATAGTTCATTGAAATGACCACACAAAACTCACAGACAGGTGCTAAGGGTCATGGGATGTACTAGGAAGCTAACAGGTTACCAACCAGGTGAGACTTGCTCTGCAAACAGCTGTTTGCTCCCAGTCTTTTCTTCCCTGCTGGACCCCTGGACAGTCCTCTCTCCAAACAGTTTCTTCTCAGCCTCTTGGCCTGGCCTCTGCCCTGCTCAGGCAAAGGTGAAAAATTCTTTTAGGGCTCTCAAAGGACATGTCCTTCCACCGTGGCCCTCAACAGGAGGGCACTCCATTCAAGCCCCGCCCCCAGTCAAGTGCCCAGAGGCACCCCACTCCACAAGCCAGCCTCCCACCTCAAAGCACTCAGTGTTACTTACCCTGAGGGCAGAGAAGGACACTGCTCTGCCTCAGGTTCTGGTCTTGGTTCTGCTATTGCCCCTCCTCTGGGTCAGAGCTGTCCTCTGAATCAAGGAGGTTCAGGTCGCAGATCTCCAGGCCCAAGGGGCATGCTTCACACCCGTCTGTCGCTGGCAGAGATCCCCCTCCCTCCTGCTTCAGAGAGGGCTGAGCTTGCACCCAGATCCCAGTTCAACCTATGAACACTCAGAGTTGAGTCACATAATCAGTTCAGAATCTTCTCCACCTTCTTACCCCGGGAACACCACCCCCCCACCCCCCCATCCTGGTAGGAAACAAAGGTGGTCTGGGGGTAAGAAAGACCCTGTAAGGAAGTGCTCTATGAAATCACTCACCTCTCTGCACCCCGAAGCGCCTTCTACCCCAACATCTGGTTCAAAGTGCCAACACTCTTGAGATGTCCCCCTTCTTTTAGGTAGGGAGGCACAGGGCGTCCGGATTTTGTGGGGCCTCACGCTGAAGACATTTGGAAGGAGGAGTCATCTGTGAGGGGTCAGACAAACCCACTTGTGAATTCAAAATTAGGGACAAGGGACAAGGCCTGGGGAGGGACCTGGAGGATGTCACAGGTTGCTGGCAGCCCCCTCTGTCCAGTCAGGTGGTCTGGGCAGCAGAAATGCAGCTTTAAGGCCCCAGCTCCCGGCCACTCCCCCTCTACCAGCAAGCAAAGCATCGCTGGGGTTTAGTTCTTCAAAGACCAGGTGAGAGGGGTCGGCAGCCAGCCTTAGGCAGGGCTGGCAAGGTGAGGCTCAGGCTCTGGACACCACTGGGCAGTTCCGGTGACCCTCCTTCCCCCTCCCCCCCCCTGCCCCCCCCCCCCACCGTTCCACCATCAGCTCTGGGTGGTGATTGTGAGTTCATTTCTAACAGCAACAATGAAATGAGGGGCGTAGAGAGGGGCGTGTGTGTGTGTGTGTGTGTGTGTGTATGTGTGTGAGAGAGAGAGAGAGAGGAGAGACTGACTTAGGTGTGTTACAGGGCCCTGGCTTGGGATGAAGCAGTAGCTGCATCATCAAGTTGACTGGTGGACAGCCATGAAAGCCAGTCACTAGTGCGTGCAGCACTTCCCGGAAGATCAACAAAAGCCCAAGTCCATGTCTAGACGTGGCTCTTGCGGGGCTCAGCTCTGTGTGTGTGTGTGTGTGTGTGTGTGTGTGTGTGTGTGTAGTGCTCTGAAAAGGTTATGCCTAACCTGTGGCACCAGAGAGCAAATAGATGTATCTGACGAGAGAGAAATGCAAGCAGAATGCTCCCTAGAAACCTGGGTGGCAAGACCTCCGAGGGCTTCCCGTGCACTTGTCATCTGAGAAGACCCCTGGCTGGAAGAGGACCTGGTGGCTAAGGGAAGTGGAGGACACGCCCAGTGAGATGGGGCGGCCCCTCAGTCATCATACCCGGGGAGAATGGTCCATGACGGTACCCTCTGTGGTACACGGGGCCACCGTGGGTCAGCGCCAATTGCAGCTGGCAGCAGCAAGGCTTCCAACGACAGCCCACCACCACCCTCACAGTTACCGCAGCAGAATCTCCCCAGGACATGTAGGACAACTTCGATCTTCCGGCCACTCCGGGGCCTCAGAAGGGGTCCCAAGGCATAGTTCAGGAACACTGGCTCCAGAGAGCTGCCTGATGCCCCCAATGCCCTCACCACCGCCACGCTCATTGGAGCCACAGCCCATCCGATGGAATCTGTAGGGTGCTGACTGATGCGTCGTGGAAGGGTGAGGCCTGGTAGGAACGTGGGCTTCCGGAGCCGCCTGCGCTGGGTGCGTCCTTAACCGACTCACGCCTGCCTCGCAGCACAGGCCCCTCCCCTTACGCCTAGTGGGTATCCATGCCACGGCGCGTCTCACGCCTACCGCCGCTCAACAGCGTGCTTCAGCACCAAGATGCCTTTGCCTGGGCCTCCGACTCTGTGAACTTTAGGAGAATAATCGCCTTCGGGACAGACATCTGGATGCTTTGCCAAAAAAAAAAAAAAAAAGTGTTTTTTAAGGAGCTGAGAGATGAAATGCTTGAAAGGTCCTCGCTCCGACACACAGGGGGGCGGGGCTAATGCTGCCTTTGTGCTAATGTGTGCCCCGGACTCCTCTCCAGCGCCAGATGACTCATTTATCGCCGGCATGCAATCCATTCTCTGCTGACTATTGTGAAAAATATGGAGAAGAGCAACATTTTAAATGCTGTTCTACAGAAATTGGTCAATCGCCTCTACCCTTTTGTGGAAATCCAGGTGAGGGCTTCTGTGTGATGTGTTGCTCTGCGGGACCGCCTTGGCAGTTGCAGCAATAACCGGTTTTATGAAAAAATCCCGTCTTTATCTATGCCGTGCGCGCATGCACCCCAGGTCAGCCTTGCACGGGGAAGGGCGTGGCACCATCCTGGGCGCTGGGCAGACCTCCTCCAGCCACCTCCCTAACACCGGCTCCCACTGGCTGCTGGAGGAGGCTCCAATGTGATGAAATTATTGCCTTATTTTGAATCTTTGATTCATGGGGAAATGCAAATGCGCCTCGGAGAGGCAAATGAAATGAAGGCTATCGGCGAGTTTCATTTTGCAGGCATGAAGGTTGCGACCGGGTGATCTGATTTCTGGAGAAGCAGAACCGGCGGGCAGGAGAGGACCGCGCCTGGGTGGGAGTGGTGGTTTGAGGGTGGAGTTACTCTGCACCCCGGGCCTTCTTCTTCGCCTGCTGACGGGGTGCCCCTCGTGGGTCCTGGATCCTTCTCTGTCTCTGATTGTGGGTGAGATGTCTCCTTCCGCAATGAGCGTTGAAGTCAAGGGAACTTGTCTCTGCCCATCAGCGACCCTCTGACTCCTCTCATCCACGCTCCATCCTGTGCAGGCGGGGTGGACATGTTGAACCTCAGCGGCACTGTGTCTCCCCAACACCTCCAGAGTCGTGGGCTTCCCTCGCTGGCTCTCCAGGCGGTCCCTGGCAGGTGTTTGTTGTTGCTCTTGGTTGCTGTGCAGCTCTCCACAGCCCAGGTGCACAGCGTGAAACGCCGCCCAGCCGGGGCCTTCTCACACACGCTGCTATGTGTGCAGCCCCAGGCCAGTTCTTCTCACCGAGGGCCATCCTCTTTGTCCATGCCCCTCTGCTGGACCACGCATGAGGGCCTCCTCCTCCAGGGACTGGTCTCTCTGACAGGTCCAAAGTGCACGGGGCAGAGGTCCCCCCCCCCCCCCCCCCGCCATGTGTCCGCCACCCCTTCTCCTGAGGAGTGTTCCAGCAGTACTTCTTCTCCGGGAGTCTGTCTGAGAAGAACCACTGCACTGACAGGTGCTCCCAAGACCACACTGTGGATGCTGTCAGTGGCATCATGCTGGTTCTGACTGTGAGTCTGGTGGGGCACTGCCTGCCCCGCACCCTCCTCACCATCCTTGGTGTCCCAAAGTCTGTTGGGTGTTTGGAGTGTCTTCTACGCTAGGGCTCACCTTCCAGCTCTAGTTGGGGTGTCCCTGGCAGGTGGTGAACAACCACCACCTGCTCCCAGCCACCAATCCATCTAAGTCTTCAATGAAGATGCATGCCCACCACTTCCATATCCATTAGGACAATGGCCATTAGAGATGCAGGCGAGACAAATAGCTGCACATTCAGGATCTCCGAGCCTCCTCATCCCTCCCCAATGTGCAATGTTCTCTGTCAACACCCCACTGGCTTTGTCATGGGGCCAGAGCGTCAGGGACCAGTGCCAGCCCTCTGATGGTACCCTTGCAGCAGGCACTGGGTGCCAGTGGACCATGGCAGACAGACAGGTGGCAGAGGAGGGTTGAGGGTAGCCCTGTCCTCACAGCCACAGGGCCTTGGAGTCTCTAGCAGGTGCGGTGTGTCGGTGTGTCTGTCAGGCGAGTCTTATGCAGGGCCCCGTGGATGGGCTCGGGCATGCCAAGTTATCCACACCAAGATCCAGCTCACTCAGGTGCTTCCCCCGGTCGGTCCGTGAGTGCGACTCAACCGTAGGGTAAACAGTCCAGGTTGACTCTGAGGGAGTCATCTCAGATACACTAAATCGAGCTGCGGGGGGATTTCAGCCCACAGAGAGGTGTGGCAGGGGTAGATCCAGGTTGATTTCCAGCTCTGAATGGTGGCACCTGCCAACAGGCGAGGAAGGAAGGCAGTCCCTACCTCTGTTCTGTTCCTGCTGGGAGGTTGTTAGCTGTGTTGAGTTTGCGGTACCCGGGGAGTCAGAAGTGGAGACTCCTTGCCCCTGCGCTGGAGTCCTTGAGTAGTGTCATTAATAACTGGGCTCTGAGGCTCCCCCAAATGTTGGGGGTTTGAATCTCCCCAGAGGCAGGCTGAAGGGATGATCTGGAGATGGACTTGTTGTGAAAGACTCCCCCATGGAAGGGGGTGTAGGGGCATGGTGCTGCTCTAAGACACGGGAGCTCTCTGAGAGTCAGACCAGCTTGCTGAGGTGTGGTAGGAGCCTGCGGTGGATTTGAGAAGCCATGAATGCAAACGTGCATACAGCCTGGCCACCGACTGTCAGGTCATGGGATCTGCCTCCTCTGGGGCTGACGGACTGATCCCTGCTGAGGCCTCTATTTAGGACATGTAGTCCCACTCGAAGGTCCACCCTCCCCCACCAGCAGGGTGGCTCTGAATCGAGTACACAGTCATCTCCCCACCCTTATAGCTTTGGGGGCTTGTGTAGGAAGCCAGTGGGGTGTTGACAGAGAACATTGCACATTGGGGAGGGATGAGGAGGCTCGGAGATCCTGAATGTGCAGCTATTTGTCTCGCCTGCATCTCTAATGGCCATTGTCCTAATGGATATGGAAGTGGTGGGCATGCATCTTCATTGAAGACTTAGATGGATTGGTGGCTGGGAGCAGGTGGTGGTTGTTCGCCAACCCGTAGCTTCCTGCTCATCGTGGTCCTGTGCATGGTGGGAGGAAGCATGCGAGGCCAGGGGCTGTGCTCCCAGGCCTTGCTACCTCCCAGTCCTTGCTCCAGCCATTCACTGCATCGGCCCGTCCCCTGGGCGCTCTTTCTTTGTCAACAACCCTCTCCTTTACCGAGCACGATGTTCTCTAGGGCCTGGTGCTGTCCGATGACATGTCCATAGGGCATCTCACCAACCTCCTGTCTGTACTTTGAAGACGGGTCCGTTTATTCTCCCAGCAATCGTGGTATCTGTTTGATACTCTTTGCAAATGCCATAACCCAATGGCACCATCTCCCCTTCAGTCTTGCCGACTCCTGGTCCTGCTTTTGCAAGCCTGTGAGCCGAGTGAAGCGTTATGCGGTGTCATACAGACTGAAGGCTGCAGTCTCTGATCCTCGCCAGCAAGTGCTGTGAGCTCTCTTCACTGTCACCAAGCAAGGTCACTCAGGAGCCTTCTCCTGATAGATCATCTGGCTTCTCACGTTGCGGGATCATCGTACAGATTAAATGCCCATGGCAAAAGGACACAACCTTGATACCCACCCTCCCCAGACAGTACCCCTTGTCCTGTTTGAATGACTGCTTCTTGGTCCAGGTCCAAGTTTCACAGGAGCTCAGTGACGTGCACTATAATTCTCATTCTTCCCATGTAGCCTATAGTTTGCTATGATCCATGGGCATATAGCCAAGTATCTTTGCATGGCCAGAGACGCACCAGTAGACATCTTTTTTGGTATTCTCTGCTTTCTGCCAGGCTCCATCTGACACCAGCAATGATAGGCCTCATGTCGAGTCTTCTTCTGCCTCCAGCCTGGCTTTCTGGGAACTCGGTTAGTGCGAGTTCCACAACCATTTGTGAGTTGTCTACAGCAGAGCTTGGCTTGTCTGTGGGATCTGTTGGGTCATGTTTCATTGCGCGGGTCTCTTCCAGTTCACTGCCCGGTTAGCTGTCTCCTTCCCAGCTGCTTGGCATACATGAGTGCGTGTTTCCAGGGCTTGGCCCAGGTGCCAGAGCAGCTCAGCTGATGCTCCACACGTTCCCGCAGCCTTGTTCTCACCCATGTCCCAGGGGTTGCAGCTTCCTCCATTCCGAGCGTCCTTGATATCTGCTACATCCGGGGATCGTTGAACACGGCCACTCTTTTTTGGCACAGTGACTGTATATCCCTTCTATATTCTTTAACATGACTCTGTTTTCCTTCCATCTCTGCAAACCCTTCCCACGTCACTCAATACTTTGCCCTTGGATTCCAGAATTACAGCTGGAGGCTTGAGGTTTCACATCGGCTTTGCTCTGGGGACATGTCATAGGACATTTCCCTGTGGGTTTTCTGGCTCCTGGTCTTTGCACATGTCCCAGCAGTGCTTCTTTTCTCTCTCCCAAGTCACCTTTGACTCAGCTCCCTGACCTTACCATTCTTACTTTCTCTTTAGCTACTTAATGCTTAAAAAGGGAGTTTCCAAGCCTCTTCTGGTATCCATTTTGGTTCCCTCCTTCTCTCTTTCCTAATGACCCTCTACTTTCTTTACACACGATGTCCTTGAAGTCATCTCACAGCCCACCTAGCCTTCTCTTATGAGGATTTGAGGTATCACATCGATTCTTGAGATGGTCTGTCATTCAGGTGGGGCTCACTCAAGCTTGAACTTCATCTCCTGTGGACTACTTTCACTTCCGTCTGCTTCATCTCCAACAATTGTGCCTGTGCCATTGATGGACGGTTCCCAAGTCAGCCCCGGGCCTGGTCCTGGTACTGAGTTTTGCCATAGTCATTTTCCACGGCTGTTGTTGATGGGTCTCCTGTGTCCACATCCTGCAAGGTCCGTACATAGAGTCACCATGTATATTGTTGAAAAGAGCTATTTGCAGAGGAGGAAAATGGCACCTAGCTAAGACTCACTCACCTGGGGCTCCTGCTGCCAGTACAGAGAAGTGGGAGGTAAGGTGACGGAGACCGGGAGGTGGAGATGACCTGAAATTAGAACTAGGATGCCAGAGTCTGTCCTGAACTCCACTTTTTTTTTTTTTTTTTTGTAATTTCTACTCACAAAGCGAACCAAGAATGCACTAATTGCTCTAGATCTGACATGCTGGGCTTATGGGCTCTCTGCCCTTGTTCCACCATGAGTTGTGCTTTCCCAGGCAGACACTCTGAAGGGGGCATAATCCCAGACATGGGGAGAACTTCTGAGAGCTAGTCACAGAGCCTCACATCAATGCTCCCCGCACATTAGCTGTCCTGAGCTTAGAACCTGGGAAGTGGGATTGGTCAGAGCCATCATTTAGAGTCTTTTTTTTTTTTAAAGAAGGAATGTACCTGAGTCAGGGTTCAGTGTGACAGAAAACAAGTAGATAGTTATAGTCCAGGTGACAAATTCCAGGTGAGAAGTAGACAATCTTTCTGATAAGCTGGATCTCTCCTTCTGGGGGCCAGGGTGACAGCTCCCAAATCAAATCAAGGGACCTCATAAGTCCAAAATAATAAACTAGATTTTTTTGTTTTGTTTTTTTGGGCATCACTGCCTCTGGTGGTCGTGGGCGCTACCCAGTGTTGCTCCTGAGAGCCACCACTGGATTTGAACTATCAAGCCCACGAGCTGCAGTCCCGCACTCAACCACTTAAGCCACCGGGCCTGAGTCCCTAATAAATTAGATTTTAGGGATAAAATACGACAAATCCCAGGCCCATTGATCAGGTATGTAGACTGAGGCTCTTAGCCCACAGTTGCATAAGAAGGGAGCCCACGCTATAGGGTCCAGGAGCTTTCAACATAACAAAGACCTTGCTCCCATATGAAAAACAAAACAAAACAAACACAAAAGACCCCTGAGCTAGTAGGGCATAAGCAGTCTAGATAGATTAATAAACCCAAATCTCTTCTCAGTGCATCTACACACAACTGGGGAGGTCCTGCCTGTCCTGGGACCCTCCACAGGGCTGAGAGAACACCCTCTCCTCCCCCCGCTGTAGTGCTACATACAGCACAAGGCAGGCCCACCAGTGAACCCCAGTGCTCAATACTGCTGGGAACTGATGCTTGGCCACGGCTGGGATCTTGCCTTCCAGGATAATCGCACCCAGCATCTGTGGGAGCCCACAACGAGCGGACACGTCACCCTGCTCCCCCGAGGCAGAGTCGGAACTCCTCCAGCTCCACAGCCAGGCAATCAGGCCTGCGCTCTCTCCTTATTTATCACTCTGTTTCTTCTTTCTTTATTCTCTCTCCCTGCTGTCTTTCCCACCAAACTCGGTCTCAACAGATACAGTGTTGATTTGCTTTTACCTCGTATTCTTTCTGCCTTTTCTCTCTTTTTCCTCTTCTCTCCCATTCTATCCTACCATACACCACTGCTGCGTTCCAAGCTACGACCCTACGCCTAGGGCAACTCAACCCAAAGAGCAGGGGGAGCTCCAGCCTGCCCTCTGTGGGAGGACTGCACACCACACAAGGCAGCTGTGACAGCCCTTCACAGCACTCTGTGCTGCTGAGGAAACCTTCGTTGGTCCTCTAAGGTGTTCTTGCCAGCCAGGACAATTATGCCTAGTACCACTGGGTCCCTGCACTAAAAGGGCACACTAAACTGCTATCTTGGGGCAGGGCTCAAACACCTCTGGACCCACATTCAGGCAAGCATGGATCTCTTTATTTCTTATTTTCTCCTCTCGTTCTTGTCCCTTTACCATCACAGTCGATCTTAGTGCACACATATGAGTTTTTTCCCCCTTCTTTCTCTTTCTTCTCTGTTTTAGACAGGGTTCTGTAGAGAAACAAAACTAGGAATCCAGTAATTCTCTTTATATATTAGAAATAAATAGTTGACTAATCTATAAAGCAGTACAAATGGCTTGATGCAACTCACTTGCATGAGACAGCTAGTAGACTGGCAGTCCTTGGAGTCTTCAAGGCTGCAGAGTAGTCCTCTGTAGAGCAATTCAGGCTACCCAGTCATGGGCAGCAAACAGCAAAGCAGGTCACCAACAGTCAGCCAGATGACAGAGTCCAACAGTCCCTGGCTCAAGAGATGTATATTCCAGGAGTGTGGCAAAACAGGGCTTGAAGGAACCTCAACTCACAGCAACACAGTCCACCAATTAGGTGTCCCACGGGTAGTGTCGCTTGGAGATCAAGACACCGGATGAAGAAGACAACCAGCTGGTCTGACGATTCAAGAGCAAGAGGGCAAGGGTGGGGCTTGCCGAGCCATTTCTATCTCAGCCCTTCAATTGATCTTACATGTGTGCATTGGCCATGTTGTCACGACAGACTTCACTATCTTCTTGGCCATGGTGGCACAACGAGCCTACCTATCACATTCTCTTTTCTTTCTTCTCTCGCTCTCTTTGCTCTCTTCTCTCTTTCTGCTTCTCTGTCTCTCTGCTCTCCTTCTTTTCTTCCACATGCCACTGCTGGTTTCCAGTCCCTTACCTTCTGCCTAGGGCAACTCTGCCCACCCAGTGGGGAGAGCTACAGCCTGGCCCTGTGACAGTGCTGCACATGGCATGAAGCAGTGCTACACATAGCACAGGGCTCAGCTATCTATTTTTTCTCTCTTCTTTGTTTCCTCATCCTTTATCTTATTCTGCTTTCACTCTTTTTTCTTTTCTCCTCTTCTATCCCTTCTCTCTTTCCCACTACAGTCTCAGCAGACTCAGTTTTCCTTTTTTGTTCGTTCATACATTTGTTTTGTCTTAGCACATTTTTTTGGTAAGCGAGTGTTAGTTTCCTTGGCATTTTTGCACCTGTCTTTGTTTCCTTCATTCTCTTTTTCTCCCTCTCTTTCCTTTCACAAGTCACCATTATCATCCAGGTAACTCTGAAGGCCCAGTTGGAGACCTCTCACCTGCATTTGCTGGCTTGACTTGCAGTTGTGGAAATCACGCCAGCCCTCCTCCATGCCCCAAGAGGCTGGGGGTGCTGTCCTTCAAATGGCTGGGGGAAATCAAGCCTAAATCCTGAGGCCCTACAGGTAACTGGAAGAACTCCTGCCAGCTACTACACCAAAGAGGATATACCCACCCTTCTTGGCACTCCAGTTACAGAGGGAATCACTCAAGCCACCTGAGGTGCTCCAAGTCCTGGGAGACAGACCACTATGGCCGTCTTAGAGATCAGCCAGTGAAATGCCACCCTTGCCGGCTCACAGCAACCTGACCAGCATCCCATGAAAGGACTATCCAACTTACATTCCACATAACGAAATATTGGTCAGCTAGTATGAGAGTCAAACCACAGGATGATATAGCAATAGCCTGACCCTTAAGAACAGTTACCTGCAGGTAATTTGTAAAAGCACTCATGCGAGTCCTCCAAGAGCATCCAGCGCTCTTTGAGTCTGGAAGATGGCTCCAGGCTCCTTTAAAACAACACATAAACAGCAACCAGCCATAACAGCTTTAAAAAGAAACCAGGAGAAACAGAAGACTGCTGGAAGAAGTCTGAACCTAATGATACGCATAGAAGAAGCAGCTATTGATCAGCCACAGAAAGAAACTTTCATAATGCTGCCTGGAGTCATATGGGATATGAGGGAAGCAATACAGAAAAAGGATGAATTGATGGAGGAGATAAAGGGAACACACCATAGGGAAATATGAGACTTAAAAGATGAAATAACAAATCCAGTGGCAAATTGACAGACTTTGCCAATAGACCTGAGGAGGCAGAGAATTGCACCTGTGTCAGGCAGGGTTCTCTTAGAGAAATAAAATCAGGACACTAGTAATTCTTTTTATATATTTTTATATAGCAAAAGGTATATAAGATAAGAAAGAAACAGTTAACTACCTATAAAGCAGTACAGATTGCTCGGTGCAACTCACTTGCATGAGACAGCTAGAAGACTGGCAGTCCTTCAAGTCTTGAGGGCCGCTGAGTAGTCCTCTGTAGAGCAATTCAGGCTATCTGATCACAGGCAGCAAACAGCAGTGCAGGTCACCAACAGTCAGCCAGATGACAGAGTCCAACAGTCCCCAGCTCAAGAGATGTATATCCCAGGAGCATGGCGAAGTAGGGCTTGAAGGAACCTCAACTCACAGCTCCACAGTCCACGATTAGGTATCCCACGGGTAGTGTTGTTTGGAAGTCAAAGAACAGGACAAATAACGCAGCTCTCTGGTCCAAAGATCTGGAAGCAAGAGTGAGGGCAGGACTCTCTGAGCCCTTCTTATCTCTGCCCTTCAATTCATCCCATGTGTTCATTGGCCGTGCCATCACAACAGGCACATCAATCTTCTGTGGCCATGTTGGCATAACAAACCTACCCACCACAGCACCAATGACCTAGAGGAAAACTAAGCAGACCTCAACAAATGGGAAAAGCAGTCAAATAAGACAATCAGAGAAACTAAAGAAAACATGAGCGCCATTTCTGATGCTATGAAGAGGACCAATATTAGAATTATTGGACTGTCGGAACAAGACACAACCAAGAAGTCAATAATGAGGGAATTCTTAGAGGAAAACATCCCCGGCTTAATAAGTGAAAATCAGGCAATCATCCACTAGGCTGAAAGAACACCAGCCAGACTGAATCCTAAGAAGTCACCAAGACACATAATAGTTAAATTATCCACCTATGAGGAAAAGAAGACCATAAGAGCTGCTGGGGAAAAAACAAATAGTCATGTATAAAGGTACTTCAATAAGAGTATGTTCAGACCTATCAGCAGACATGATGATGAAGAGGAGGAAATAAATTAACATATCCCCAAAATTGAAGGAAAACAACGCAAACCCAAGGATATTTTCCCCGGCCAAATTATCTATTAAGATAGATGGAGAAGTAAGAGTCTTCCCAGACAATGAAAAACGCAAAGAATACACAAAAAGAAACCCAGTCCTACAAAAGATCCTTGCCGATCCTGTATGGGCAGAAGATTAACACTCAATGAGTGCAAATAAGAGACCATCACATAGAATGTCACTCATAAGGGGACAAAGAGAAAACAGTCCCCAAGATTGCATTGACTAAATAGCGGGAAGAAGGCAACAATGACACACACATATACAACAGAAGCAGAGAAGAAAGCTAGGTAGGAAAGCACCCAACACAAAAGGTACAAGATGATATTACAGAGCCCACAGATGGATACAGTAGCACTGAATATCAATGGCCTGAACTCAGGCATTAAAAGGCAGAGGCTAACAGACTGGCTCAGGAAACACAACCCATCAATCTGCTGCCTACAGAAGAAACATCTTAAGCTTGCTTGCAGACAAAAACAGGTTAAGCATTAAAGGCTGGAGAAAAATATACAAAGCAAGCAGCAATGGAATAAAAGCATGGGTAGTGATATTAATATCAGGAAAAATTGATCTCAAGGTACATAATAAGGGACAAGGAGAGGCACTATATAATGCTCAAGAGAACAGTAGGTCAAGAACCAGTGAGCATAATTATTATATATGCACCCAATGAGAGACCCACAAAATTCATAAATCAAATATGTCAAAAGAGGAGAAAAGAAATCACAGGCTCAAAAATTATAGTTGGTGATTTTAATACACACTCTCTGAAAAAGACAGATCACTGGGAAAGAGATTCAACAAGGAGGCTATAGATCTAAAAAGCACAATTGGACGACTTGACTTGATAGATATTTTCAGAGCTTTCCACCCAAATGAAAAAAATTTTACATTCTTTTCCTACCTATATGACACATATTAAAAGATAGACCACATGCTGGGACACAAGTAGAACTTGAGTAAATTCAAGCACATAGAGATTATACAGATATCTCTCTCTGATTACTGTACTATAAGGCTGGAAATCAGCAGAAGGATGGTGAAGAAAACAAGAGAAAACAATTAGATGATGAATAAATCTCTACTGCAAAAGGACTGGATATTGACACAGGTTGGAGATGAAAGCAGGAAGTTTCTAGAAATCAATGAGAATGAAAACTCGACGTACAAAAACCTTTTGGATACAGCAAAGTCATTTATCAGAGGAAGACTGATAGCAATAAATGCACACATGAAAAAAGAAGAGCAACTTGTTGGTAATATGCTGGCACAAAACTTACATCAGTTAGAGCAGAGTCAACATAATAATTCTACAAATTGCAAAAGGATAGAAACAATAGAAGTCAGAGCTGAGATACAGGAGAGGGAAAATAATAGAACTATGGAATAAATTAATGCTGCTAAAAGTTGGTTGTTTGAAAGGGTTAGCGGAATTGATAGACTGCTGACAAACCTAACCAAAGAAAGGAAGGGTCAAATGTCAATTGCAAGGATGAGGGATGAAACAGGAGACATTACAAAGGACCTTAATGAAATCAAAAGGATAATTGCACAGTACTATGAAGACCTGTACTCCAATGAATTCAGCAACTTGGAAGACATGGACAAATATTTGGAAACACCATCCCTCCCAAGACTATCCCAGATGGATGTCAAGAACCTCAACAAACCCATAGCAATGGAAGAAATAGACAAGGTTATTAAAGGGATTACCAACAAAAATATTCCCTGAGCCAGATGGTTTCACAGGAGAATTCTACCACACATTCAGGGAAGAACTGACATCAATCCTACACAAACTCTTCTATAACATAGAAAAAGATGGAAAACTTCCAAACTCTTTCTATGAAACCAATATAACTCTGATATCTTAATTGGGTAATGATTCCACAAGAATTGAGAACTACAGACTAATATCTCTAATGAATATTGATGCAAAAATCCTTAACAAATACTGGTCAATAGAATATGAAAGCACATTAAAAAATAATTCACCATGACCAAGTGGGATTCATACCAGGGATGCAGGTATTGTTCAACATATGAAAAATCATTAGTATTAGTCACCATAGTGGCAGGGAAAGTGATAAGAACAACATGACAATTTTGATAGATGTGGAAAAAGCATTTGACAGTATCCAACACCCATTCTGGTTTAAGACATTCAAGAAGATAGGAATATTATACAAGTGATATATGAAAACCCAACAGCCAGTATGGTAGTCAGTGGAGAAAAGACAAGAATAATTCCATTGAAAAAGGGAACCAGACAAGGTTGCCTCTTTTCCCATTCCTATTTAACAACCATACTTGAGTTCCTAGCTAACAACATACGAAAAGAAAAAACATAAAAAATATTCATCTGGGGAAGGAAGAGGCAAAATTTATCATCTGCAGACGATGTGATTCTTACATCTAAAATCCCTTAAATTCTAGTGGGGTGTTGGAAGCAATAGAGGAATATGCCAGAGTTGCAGGAGACAAGATCAACAAACTGAAGTCTATTGGTCTGCTATACATAGCAGAGCAGACCAAAGAAAAGGCAAGTAAAAAGGTGGTACCCTTTACAATCGTCAAGCATAAAGTAAAATACCTTGGGATATACCTGACTAAAAAACCCAAAAGATTTGTATGAGGAAAATTATAGAACACGATTAAAAGAAATCAAGAGAGACCTCAAGAAATGGAAGAATAGACCATGGTCATAGATTGGAAGACTAAATATAGTAAAGATTGTCAGTTATACTCAAGGCACTATGTAAGTTCAATGCTATCTTGATATGAATACCACCATCCTTCTTCAAAGAATTGGAGAAACTGATGATCAACTTTATATGGAGAGAGAAGGCACCCAGAATTAGCAGAGAACTCCTCAAAGTGGGAGGGCTTGTTCTACTTGACTTTGGCATATGTTATACAGTCACAGTAGTCAAAACAGTGTGGTACTGGTATAACAACAGATAGAGCAATGGAAAAGAGCTGAAGACACAGATATAAAAGCATCAGCATACAGGCAACTGATTTTGATAAGGGCCCCAAAATATCAAATGGGAAGCAGATGCTCTCTTCAATGAATGGTGCTGGAAATAATGGATATCTACCTGCAGAAAAATGAAGTAAAACCCTTAACTCTCTCCATGCACAAGAATAAACACATGGTAGATCGCAGACCTTGAGGTAAAACCCCAAACAATTAGGGCCATTAATGAGGGAATTAGAACAAACCTAAGTACCTTGGCAGAGGGATTAGATAGGCTATCAGAAATTGGGAAGGATATAAATACAGAGGAGTCACAAATTGACAAGTGGGATATACTGAAGATAAATCACCTGTGTACCTCGGAAGAATTCATCAAGAGAGTAATAAGAGAGCCCACCAACTGGGACAATATCTTTAGCAATGACACATCAAAAAAAGGCCTTATGACTAAAATCTACAACACTATGCAAGCTTATAATACGAGCAAAACTAACTGCTCAGTGAGGAGGTGGGCAAAAGACCTGGACAGACATTTCATAGGGGAAGAAATCCAAATGACCAATAAACACACCCAAGAAAACATACCTGAACATTAGCCCTAAGAGAAATGCAAATTAAAACCACCATGAGGTACCACCTAACACCCTCAAAGATAGCCTAATTAAAAAAAAAACCAGAAGCAACAAGTGTTGAGGGGTTGTGGTGAGATAGGAATGCTCACCCACTACTGGTGGACCTGTAGGTATGGACAACCTCTGTGGAAAGTGACTTGATGATTTCTAAAATACATGGAAATCAAGCTACCATAGGACCCAGCAATCCTGCCACTGGGCATATAACTGGAAGAGGCACGAGACAAACCACA